>JAECUM010037677.1:0-35626 GCA_016617855.1 Megalonaias nervosa
CAGCACAGTATGAAACTAAAACTATAACTCTGATTTTCTTTCCATGGTATCTCCGTATGCAATGAGCAAAGCTGCTGATATTCTGTTTACATATAGCGTCTGAAATAGTTTGACAGACAGCAATGGAACTTTTATATCGTAATACTTTTAGTTGCTATTTTGATGGGATATTAGGGTGTTCCGACCTTTGACTAAAATTCATTTTACTTTTATTATAATTGTATTGCTGGGGTTTTTTTTCGACCTTTTAATCATTGCGTTCTAAATTCATCTATCAATTTGGAGTTATTATGTTACTGTGTTTACTTCACGGAGTTTTGTGTACTGAATCGCATACCCTTTTGAAGTTTTCATTTTTTTGGAGTATGAAATCTTGAAGGTAATTCAAAAGCGTATTGGGGTAAATGATGCTCATTAACAAACGGATTCAAACAATGACCAAAATGAAAATTTTAAGAAATTAGAATAAGTTCATATTTATTGCCGAAAAGAATGCATGAACTGGTTCATAGTGTTTTGTGTGATTTTTACTCAGGAGAGTCATCCAACTCCACACGATAATATTGGCAATACAAATAAGTAAGAGGTTAGTGTTAAGATTGGTCGGCCTGGTGTCAGGATAATGTGACTGGGTGGGACATGATGCTACATGTCTGCGGCATGATGCCCCAGTGCTAGATATCACTATAAACTGCCACACTGCAGACATCGTAGAGAAAAATTGTTAAAGCTACCTTAAAACTCGAAAAACACACAAACACACAAAAACCCACACGAATAATTAGTAGAAAAGGTCGATTAATGTTGTTCAGATTGCCCATTAGAGCTACAAACGGCGCTAGGATTATCGCGTCCATACATGTTACTGGTTTTGCCATTTTTCTTGTACTAGGACATACTTGTAACGTCACTGACAGAAAATCGATATTTACCGGCAGTTATTTTTGAATTCGCTTTATTAGTTGCCAATACAGGTGTAAATAGGAAGATCGGGCATTTTATGTCTTGTTAAGGCAGCTGTCACTGATCATCGGGTTTTCGACACTATATTTATGTGATTTTAAACATCATTTCTGCGAATGAAATTATTACGGTTCAGTTCATCTTTAATGAGAGAAGATGGGATTACATTGACAGACGCAGCTGGATCAGGCTTGCCGGTAATAAAGATGTGGTTGTTCGTATTCATTTTACAATTTTTCCATTACCTGTGTCACGTTATTAATATTCATTGAATATATACAAATAGATTCTCATTTTTTGCTTCATTTTGTAAAAAAAATAAAAGTCCCTATTTTCATTACATTTTTATTTTTTAACAATTATGGACATTTCTTCCCAAAATAAATTTTTATTACTTCATTTACTCTACCTCCTTTCTATTTTGCACAAACCTCATTTGTGAAAACATTTACGGAAAATAGGAGCTCCTAAATAAGTTGCTCGTACAGTTTATAGCACCCCACTCTACCGGTTATGTGGTCTCTTCGGAAATTGTATTTATATATTTATCCATTTAAACATTTCACTAAAATGCAAGTACAGTGAAATTTCAAGAAAAGGAAGTGAACTTTAATTATGTCTAAATCCTTAATTCGTTATATGTTACACTAATATTTAAATGAAATGTAAAAAATGTATGGGCTGCAGTTGATGGCCTTCTTTGGTAGGCACATTTATTAAAGAATGGTTTTTACATTAACCTTGAATTGTAATGAAATCCTTGTATGGAATCTTAGTTTTAAAATGTACTTACATCTACCAACCTATTTACCTGATCATCCTATCTATCTTTCTATCTATCTATCTATCTATCTATCTATCTATCTATCTATCTATCTATCTAAAATGTCTATAAATTTTCTATCTATACAAAAACGACTTCCTCAGTTAAATTAAATACATTCAAATCTTCATAATGTTAATATTGTCATAATCTTATCTCATTCTTTAAGATTTTTCCCTCACTTGATTTGCTAGACTCTCATACGCTCCTCCTTTGCACAGTTCAATAGAAGATAAATTAAACACACGGATGGAAATCAGAAAATGGCAAAAATCTCAACTTTTACATACAAAGGAATTTCATCAAGAATCTAATATAAATATCGGAAATAAAACATTTTTGCCTCTTTTCTTTTATACTAACCAATACCACAATCGAAAACAACGTAATCATTCTAGGTGGCTAAGAATATATTGTACTTCACTGAAAGGACCTTATCGTACACCATTGTGTCTAATGAGCCAACTTGTTGATTAAAAGCTAAATATATACTGATGGCATTGTCTAGGGTGATAGTGTGTACACGGTAACTATTATTGTCCCACATTTGTTTCATTTTTTCCACAGTTGTGTTTTCTCTAACGTTTAAAGCCACTTAAATTCACCGGCTTTAGGGAAATATGAACTTAAGAAGACATCAATAACTGAAATAAATTCGTGGCATGAGAATCACACATGTGCGTGTTTCGTCTTTATTACTGTTAATTTCTCCTGAGAGAAAATACATTTTGTACGGCTGTGCTGATGGCTCGATAATTTCTTCTGAATCTGATGTTTCAGGACAGTTCCTGAAAGTAAACTTTGTACGTTTATTATAAAAGGTGTGCTGAAACAACAATAGATCCTCTTGAGCTTCATATGTATATCAGTTTTTATGGTTCTCTGGACATAAGACAAACATCTGACATTCTTATATCTAAACTCTTCTACTTCATGAAGAAGAAAGAAAAAATATGTGCAACTTTATAATAGGCCTCTCGATGCTACAGTACGACGGTGAGAGCAATAACTACATTATTTCCTCTGAAAGAATGTTGCCCTAGTATGCATAGAAAGAAAATGCACTAACATTGCGCATGCGCTTCATACATTCAAATACAGACAGCGTCTACATCTACACCACAGTTATAAAAAAAATTGTTACTATTTATGTCTCTTTAAATTACAAAATTTTAGTAAAAACATCTGTAAGAAGACAAGGAAAATTGCAAGGTATAAGTGGTATAATAATTCAATTATTGCTGTTTTGCGAGGCGAGCTTCAAAATTGTTTAACAGTTTACTACTTTACTAAATGAAACAGAACATTTGCTGCTATTATCAAAATTAGTAAAGAAAAACATTTTTAAAAAAAGAAAAACAAAGTAAACATTTTTATAAGAGATATGGTGCTGTGGCAGTATATTCACGTTACAATTAAACAAAGTTTGAAGTTTGTTTTCGCTCGTTGTAAATTGCGTGGCTCGTGTTACAAGTCAATACCTTTTAGTCACAATTAAAAATTAAATTATAGTTAGGCACCATCACATTTCTTACCTTACTAGCTAGATTTTAAAGAAATTATACTGCATTTAAATTTTAAGATTGTGATCACTGACATTAAAATCTATGTTAGTTTTGCACGATATGATGTTGAAAACGTCGACTGAGCAACAAAACTTGAGAAGTGTCTTTATTGTCTGTTTACAAATGTGTAAAATTGCTTCTGACACACAGGAACTATTCTTGTTTGCTTACAGCTGTATAAAATTGCTCCAGACACACAAGAACATTTTTCTGTTTACAGCTGTATAAAATTGTTCTTGACACATAGGAACAATGTCAATAAACCTCAAGACATTTCCGTAAAGACCATACATGTCATCATCCATGGCTATTATCGAACGTCACAAACAGAACATATTACCATGGGTATTAAAAATGGTTTGATTTTAATCTAGAATCGATGAGAACCACTAGAACAACTTATCTTACTATATTTCAATATGAGGACATTGGTTCTATTTTTAACTCATTGTACTCAATTATTTATATTACATAGAAATATACATGTCAGTGTTAGATTATACCTTTTTAATAAGTAATGGAAGGAAACTTTCGCGTCGCTATTGCGTCACAGCTTTTTAATTATGTAAATAGTAACCATCCTACGTCGAAGAAACATATAGCGCTTGCTTGTCTTCAATTATGTATCGTTCATAATAACATTCCAGAAACACCCGAGGACAATATGTCATTTACGATTACGTTAATCATTTCCTGTGAAATATCTTTACTAAAGGTTATTAACACAATTTAGACAAAATCAGACGACAAATTAATGTTTAGTAGCCATTATTGTCTTTTTCATCTGCTTCCATATTACTCGGAAAGGAGGATAAGATGGATCAGTATCATATCCTCATCCTATGATATGTCGGAATGACGTTGCTAAAGCAGAGATAACAGTATTAAAGATTCGCAACAGCTTCAAACACAAGGAGATATTTTAGGGAAATCGAAGACATGGATACGACTGTCGCATTTAGCCTACCTTCATGTTATTTAACGACTGACAAATAAATGGACGACAAAATAAAAAAATAAAACAAAATGATGTTCATTCTTGGAAAGATAATTTGCAATGTATCTAAGCCATCTAGGCTATTTCAATTACGATCAATGTATTCTTTTCGATAGTGACAGAACGAAAATACGTACATGAACAATAAATAGTTATTTTCAGAAATAAGAAAAACTGATATAAAAAGCGAACCTAAATGAGGAAAACCGATTTCAAAAATGCTGAACAAAATAATGTAGATTTATTTCTTACATTATACATTTATACCAACATACTTCACCATCTTTAACTGATATTTTCCGCATGTATATATATATCCATGGTTATTAAGAAAGACAACAGTGAATGATACAGAAAGTTTAGGTTTTAATTATTTGCCTCATGGACAGGACCTACTTGAATTTTGTTTTTCATTAATTTAATTTGATTTAGTTTTGTTTTATCTTTCTTCCCGAAATATCATCACAAAAATATGGGATTTTGGTTATCAGCTGAATCTTTTATTTCAGTCTGTACCGAACATTTCAAATTCAAAGGTTTTATGATACCTTAATTGTTTGTAATTGTTTGTAAAGGATGATAAAAATGTGTAGTAGTAGTTCTATACTTTAATTATACTTTTTGAGAGAGCGGAGATAAACGACAACAATTTGTGGCATGATAAGGCGATGATAAACGACGGCATTTCTTGGTTTAGATGGATATTAATTTTAAGTCGGGTTTGCATTGCTCCTCACAGTCAAGTTACCATTTTGAAACATGACCTACATTGGTTTTGACATATATGGCTTCTTACCGATAATATTGTGGCTATTCCATGTTCAAAGTAAAATCCACATCTGAGTACTTTTTAAGGCATTATGTTTATAGTAAAGTGCATGTTCTGTTGGTTTTCCTTTGAACGTATCAAGCACTGTTCCTTCCTCTGCCAAACCGTGTATAATAAGATATATAGGGGTCTAACCATGAAAAATGGGCTATATCAATATAGGGGTCTAACCATACAATACCAGGTTTAACTAATACAGGAGTCTAACCATGCTCTACAGACTCATGGATCAAACCATGCAATACCAGACTCTACCTATACACTTGTCTAACCATGCAATACAAGGCTCCACCGAAACATGGATCTAACCATGCAATACAAGGCTCCACCGAAACATGGATCTAACCATGCAATACAAGGCTCCACAGAAACATGGATCTAACCATGCAATACAAGGCTCCACCGAAACATGGATCTAAAGATGCAATACAAGGCTAAACTAATACATGGGTCTAACCATGAAATACATGCTAGGTTTTACTTGCTATGACCTGCTTTTAGTTGATGTTATTTCAAAGTAAACCCTGACCAAATTTTGCCTTAACGTCGAGAATCTAATACTTTGTCAAAGATCTCCTTTTATAAATTTATACTAACCTTGACTTTGTCAAAAATGATTTATTGAGTACGTACAAAGTTCCGATGAAAATGGTACCTGTTCCCTCCTTCATCGTAAGCATCTATGACAGAAAACACTTTGAAAGGAATGATTCGGAACAGCTGTGTAACCTACGATGTTGTACTCGACGACATCATAGTACACAATTATCAAATTGGTCCTTAATTCAGTTAGAGAGGATATCGAAAGTATTTGCAGAATCGATCCTTGTTGTGAATGTCTTTTGAATGTGGTGCTATGTTCATGGTTCCACCCAGAAATAGCAAAGAAAAATCTGATTTGCATCGTTTTGGCGTTAGAAAATAAAACATTGTACAACGATTATAAATTGTTATTAGATCTATAATCTATATATTTTGGCGACTTTTCTCCAGTGCTTTGACAACATGATCGTTAAACAAATCTGAGATCGTTTCGAAGAAATGTTGGCAATTAAAATAATATCTTCTAGGAATTCTCATGTTAAGGGTGTTCATTTGAGGATTCGATGATGATAATGGGGATTTGGCTTCGTAATAAACTTGATCATGTTTGTCCAAGTGTTCTTCAACTTCGTTGAATATTTTTGAACAGGAATGTTGTTTAATCTACAACAAAACGTTTGACTTGGTTTGACTCGCCCCGACTCGCCCCGACTGATTTCTACGAATGCCATTTCCCAATGTGCTGAGAGTTCCATTTGCATGGAGTGAGGTAATTTGGTGGTGCATCAGCATAATTTGTTGTTGAGAAACACATTCATAAAATTGTAGTAGTAATGAGGAATTGATGATCCTGTCTCAGAGACCACCCCGGCCCTCCCAAAACGTTGTATGTTAACATTTTTGTCAGCAGCCTTTGTTAGCTCAAAAATAATGACTTTTACATGATAACACATTTTCTGACAAAAAATGTTAACGTACAACGCTTTGGGGCCGAGGTGTCTCTGAGACAGGATACATCAATCCTCGTTACTACTATGTACTTATTAGTCAAAATGTTATATTAAACAAATGAAATATATATAATGTCTTATTATAAACCAATCAGACACGTTGGATTTGATCTAACAAATAGATTTTGTAAAAGATTTAATTCGATCAAAGCAGCGTCAGGTTATACTGGTATAAAATCTAATATAATAAGCGATTGCATTAAAAATGTAGGCTATCATATATCGCCGAAATATGGGTCGGTTTGGTTATTCGCGACTGAAAATGATATGAGAATAGCGGGTTGGGCAGATGATGTGATGACATTTATCGATAACATGGTCGATATATTATTTGATAACGATATTTCTAAAGCCATATGTAAACAAGGTTCCACTATCCAGGATCCCCTACCCCTCCAAAACTTTCTATAGTAACATTTTGTCAAAAATATTTTCACTTACCTCTGTTCACGTATAATCCTATAACAGAAATGACAACGAATAAAATTCTAACTGTGTTTTATATATCGTTATTTTGGGGAAATCTATTTCAGTAGGCGTTTTAAGAAAAAACCATTGGAAATTCCTTATCTTTGACTTTGATTTGGAGTGGGCGTTATATTTTAGGAAAATCTATTGCAAATTGACCTGATTTTGGCGTTATATTCTAAAAAATCCATTGGAAATCCCCTATATTTAACCTGATTTTGACGTCATTTTAGGAAATTCCCCGTCTTTAACCTTGATTTAGTTATTATGGGAATTTTGTATGGGCCTATGACAGTCTAGAAATTCCGTTTGGATACTATAAAAGCAGTTAGAATTTTCCTTTGTGATCATATCTACTACAGTATTACGTTGACGACGAAGGTAAGTGAATGTTGCTAAGTGACATTAATATAATCGATAAATTTATAGATTCGCATGCTATATAATGCCGTCTAAAAATAACTCGAAACTAAGTACATGTCTTGTTTTGAGTTAGAACAATATATAGTTACGTTTTCAACTGCAATTGTGATAGAACTTGGGTCTGTCTGTCCGTTTGTATGTTATGCATAACATTAACTTAGCACAACAAACACGACCAACTGTTTGTTACTAGCAATGCTTGACAGAGTTGTCTCGCTTAATCATCTGATTGCCATAGCCAAAAAATACAGTGTAAAAGCAACGTTAAAATCTAAATCACACACATATGCTATGTTTGATTACTACAAAACTTAGCTGGAACAGAATTAAAACATAGCTATAGTTATATTTCTAATCCTATGAAAAGTATGTCCACATTCGCTATTAAGTATAAAATGTTTTCGTAATTATATAACAGAAACTTAATTCTGCCAGATACCTTACGGCGACTTTCGAATAATTCTTTCATTGCTAATTTGTTTAGAAGATATTTGCTACCTTTTGCAAAAACTTTTGACCTGTCCAAGTCTATGATGATTTTTGTATACTGACCTTGGCTTATTGGATCGTGTAAATTTTCATATTTTGATGAAAACGCATCTCTCAGATTTTCGAGATACGGAAAATACTCGCTATCGTCTGTTCTAATAAGAGAAAGTTTGATTCTGTCAAGTTTACTAAAACAAATACCTGAAATTTCATCATTAAATTCAAATGATAATTGTTGGTTATTTACCATTATTTTCTTTATTTTGCTATTAACTCCATCGGCTAATGTTAAATTTTCAAACATTATTTCTGATGTTTAGACAATATTACTTAAATAATGTCCAAGCGAGAGAGTATTAAGTCCGTCTTTGCAATACCTTTTATCATCGAAATTACTTAGTCCACGTTTTATAATTGTATTCGTTTCAAGCTTATGATAGTTAGTCCTAATTACATTGGTTTTAATAAAGCTGACGCTATTGTTAAGAGCAGCTTTAAAATCCTCAAAATGCATCATCTTTTTCACGTATCCGCGAGGGATACCTTTAGCTTTTTTCGTCAGTTTATTGTCATCTAATATAACAGCGTACATTTTGCTTCTTAGTCCAACAAACTCTCTCACAGGCACAAACATAAACTCATCTTTCATTTTTCCAATAACTTTCTTGTTAGAATTATCATGAAATCCACTACAAGTTGGATAATCTGATAAATCGAACAAATCTTTATTATCGTAAATATCTTGATAGACATTATCACATTTTATATCATATACTAACGAGTCAGTATCAGTAAATAGCAACTCCGAATCTGGCCACATTTTTGTGGTAAAATTATAATGAAAATCGTACATCGGCCACTTTGATATATCAAGTACAGCTGCACCAACATAGATTGGCTTATTTAACTTTAAATTTGTCTTTCGTCGTTGTATTGCGGCAAGATTTTCATTAAATATTTTCATACTAACAAAACCATCGTCGCTAACTAATTTATTTCTGCAATTGATATCATTAACAATTTCAATCGAAACTCTCCGGCGTATATTTTCCATAGTCTTACCAAACACCGAGTTGTTCATTAACTTGAAAAAGTTTTTCTCAAATTCGGTTTTAGCTACGGCACGACGTTTCGTATTTAAGTCAATATAATCCGCCATCCACCGCGATTGATTAAACTTTAACACGCGATGGACTTTTCTCAGAATTAGTCCAGCATCTACTGCTTGCTTTAGATTTTTGTAATGCATGACGTAATTTCTTTTATCTAACAAATTTGGAACTAACTTGTTAACGATAGAACATTTTTCCGTTGTCATTGCTCGTTGTTCAGGCGATAATAAACTGTAATCAATCGTCATCGACTCTGCGCAAAACGGATAGTCGTTATGTAGATCATGTAACGAACTGGGATAGTCTAGATCAACTTCAACAAAGTATGAAATATCTTTCGGAAGATTTTTTTCAGTTTCTTTAAGAAATTGGTTTGGAGTTATCCAATGAAACCCACCGCAAAGCATTGGCTGTGACATGGCCCACCCGTACAAATTCACACAATCGAGATAAATAATGTAACTCGACGGAAGATTTTTATCGTGATTTTTTTAGATATTTATTATTAGCTGCTGCATATTTTTTTGTTATGACGCTAATTCCCCCTCTGATGCCTTTTTCAATAAAGTTAAACATATCAACATCTGTTAAAAGATCTAATTCTATTTTGCTAGTTTTTAGTAGAGCGTCCCAAGACAGCCCCGGAGCAGAATAATACCAACAGGGGTCTAATCCGTAATTTGCATGACTAACCTGACGAAAATTTTCGAAAACATCTGCTAGCAATAATACATCCGTTTTTAGATACAAATCGTGATAATCGCCAAATGTTTTACAGGCAAATTTATTCCACATATCTTGTGCATATTTATACTCGTCGTCGCTGATGTTTCCATTCTTGAGCTGCGAGTAAAATTTATCTTTATCAGGTAGAGAAGTTTCATTAAATCTGCTCCAATCGTCGAGATATTCGTAAGGAAAGATACCTTTTTTTGTCAGATCGACATAGTTTTCACAGAAGCAGCTGCGCAGATTATTGAAATTACTGCAGCCTTTAACGAGCTCGTCTAATGATGCTGCCATAAATTGCATGCTGTCGATAAAGCGTAATTTGCCGAGGGTCACCGACATATACTTTTCAAAATTATTTGGAATACATTTTATCACATTATTCAATTTTAGTTTAGCTTTAATGTTTTTATCACCAAAAGCTTCTACAATGATGTGACTGTCATAGCCACGAAAGTTATGTAAAACTACGGGAATAAAATCTGGAGCATGAAATTTCAAATTGCAACTGTTATGAGCTGCTCCGCGATATTGGCCGGTCAAATGACAGTGATCTCGCACCTTGGAGTTCCCCAGCAACTGTTCGCAAATATGACAATTAACTGCCTCATCAAAGTCGAGTTGTTGTTTAGACGTTATTCTGATCGGAGCTGTTCTAAGTAATCTGTTAGAAATTGTATTAACTTCGTCTATTAAATTTTTTAATAACCACACGGCAGGATTTTCACCTCTATATAACCTTATTGGAGATGAAAATTTATCGCTGGCACAACAAACTACTTTATAAGCTACACCACAAGGAATATGCTGTTGTATTTTTCTGGTACTTGATTTGTTCGGATTATTTTCTGCTCCAGCTACAGGAACGAGTAGACACTCGAAATCGGCGTAAATAACAAAAGGAATACTTAGTTTATGATTATAATTTTTAAATTTTAATATTTTTTCTTTTTCGCTAGGCATAGTTATTTTTTGAACTTTGACGCAGTATTTGAGATGCTCCTGCAGTCTTTCATTGTTAGTAAAGCCGTGCAGACATCTGTAACAGAAATATTTCTTGTTTTTGTTTTTACTGTGCTGTCCGCCAACTAATCCGTTAAAGTTTTTTATCCAACAGTAATGTCCCTGAAAAAATAATAAATTTATTGTCTTTTGCGAAGCATTTTCTGAAATATATCTCGGGTAAACGTTTTCTCGTTCGTCTAGTCCGAAAACATTTACTGAGATATCGTTTTGCTTTTCGAACTTTGGTATATGATTTTCTGCTACTGGAAAGTTGATACCATCAAAATTTAGTTCGTCTTTATGCGGAAAGTACTTGTTGACGCGATCGGAATTTTGTTCTTTGGGAAACATGGCGGAAAGAATAGACCACTGGAAACATTTGTCGTCATTGTTTTTGACATTTATACAGCACTTTTTGTTTTTAATTTTTTGAGGAAGATCGACGTACAAATTACCTCGAAGTACGTTATATTTTGCTGTGTGAAATAAAACTGCTTTTATCATTTCGAATTTCCAACCTGACCCTGACGAAGTAAATTCTTCTAGTTTTTTGTTTATTTCTTGATGTATTTCATCGGCGACCATAGCAATATTTGTTCCAGTTAATATCTTTCTAGATTTAGCTGTTAAATAAGGCGCCGAGATTTCGCTCTCAAAACTTTTTGTTTCAAAAATTACGTCAAGTTCATCTTCGACTGCGTGTAACTTTGATAAAATCGTATGATATTGGACTAAGAGTTTGATACTTTTATGAACCGCAAGTTCCCGAGCTATGACGGGTTGTAAAAGATGATATAAATTTGTAGAGCTAAAATTAGCTAATATGGTCTGATCGTCGAGTTTATACCTGTTATCATAGCCTGAAAATGCCGAAGCAATTTTTTTGGATTTGATAATGCTCTTTTTGGCAATGTCTCGCAACTTCAACATTATATGTAATAGTAATATTGTTTATTTAATTGAAATCTTTTAATTTTTTTAATTAGATATATAAAAAACCCTATAGTATAATGACAGAAATCTTGAGATATCTATCACTGACAGCGGAAGAGCAAGAGATGTATCATGTTCATCATAAGTACAACCTATATGCTGGAAATGCATTAGGCTCTGTTATCAACATAGCAACTAAAAAGGCTATTGGCATACCAACACCTGCTGGCATGTTAATTTCAGTAAAGGGTAACAATGCAGAATGAACTGAAATGCTCAGAAAAGATTTTATTTATACTTTGTTTTGCAGTGATATTCCAGGAGGACAGCGAGTATATCGAGTATATCGAGCAAATGGCACAGTTGCTGATGATAATATTGAAAATTTAGGATTACAAGATGAATTTCAACCCAATCCAATCTTTGACCTATACGAAGCAAATGATAAGGGAATTATTCGTCATATAAAAACAAAAAAAAAGTTGGAAGTTTGCAGAACAGTGGATATCTTGGTGTTAATGTACGTGAAACAAAAACTAATTTTGTTTATTATCGGACTAATACCTAATGGTTTAGTTGTTGATCATAAAAATGGTAATAAAACAGATAATTTTTTGGAAAACCTAGATTTAGTAACGGCAAAAGAAAACACAAGACGTGGAACTGGTGGTGGTAATAATTTTTAAAACCTGCTAAACAAATAATTTCAATTAATCTTGAAACTGGAGAGGAAATAAAATTTAAATCAATATCATCTGCAGCAAAATATCATAAAATTCATTCGAGTGCAATAAAATTTGTCGCCGACGGCAAAACAAGATCAGCAACTTCTATGATAACATTTGATAGATTTAGTTTTAGATACGATAATTAATAATATTTTCTATATCGTTTTTGGTAAGACAATTATGACCAAATTCCATTATGTCATCGCGATTTAATCGTATTGTCATCATCGCATTTGTATTAAGTTTTATTTTATCCGCTGCTGTTAACAAAAATTTATCAGATTCGCCCAATGTTATCATAACGTCAACAAAATGAAAATTATATCCCAGCAAGCAATCTCGAACTGCTTCGGCTAATTCGTTTTTGTTTAGTATATTAACTCGAAAATGATATTTTATTTCCATATTATATATTAATTAGATAAAAAGATTATTAAAATAATGAGCTTAATCGAGAGATTAGCTCAACTTTACTCAGAAGATTTTGTTCCAGTTTCTAATGTCACATTAAAAAATATCACCAACGATAGATTTGCTGATTATACTGAAAAAGACATTTTATATAACTATGACGATGACGAAGATGATGTTGTTGTTGTTAGCAAAAAACATTTAAGTAGACCAACAACTGGTCGATATGATGTTAAGTACCACATTTCCAAAAAAATATTAAAATTTAATTTTAACGTTGCCAAGCACCAAATATTTTGGCAGCTTATAAGGCCCTTTCTAAAAGTAAAAGTACCGGGACAACAAAGGAACATAAAATACGATTTTATTTTTGTTAAAATATTTAATTTAATGCCAGTCGATGATGCGAGAAAATTACACTTAATTTCTTTATGTAAAGCAGTAAAATGTAAGTCAGTACTAAGAAAATACGAGCAAATTTATAATAATATTATTCAGTCGATACAATCGCAGTCGATGAAATCGACCGAGTTGTACCCAACTATTAAATTTATCGCTATATCCGCGCCATTTAACTAAACTTTTGTTGCCGCGCTTTCTAATAACTTTTTCAATAACAAATATATCTTGTTCTGTTTTTTGAAGTTCTTGTTCGTAAAAACTGCCAGTTATAGGTTCACCTAGCAAATCTTTCAACGAATATGTAACTGGTATTGTTAAAAGTACTTTATCAACAACAAATATTTCTTCGCTCCAGTTCGGAGAAAATCCTTTTTCAAACGTTTTTTTCGTCAATGAAATTCTAACTTTATCGCCAACTTTAAATTTATGTCTGCGGTACATATTTTCATTAGCTAGTATTGGATTTGCAATCGCATCATTTGGTGACATTCTAGTGGTTCGGTGTTTCGTGTTATTATATTCGTCAACAATTTTCTGTAAGTTGTCGATGTATTTATTCGTGTTTTTGGCCGTCAAATACTTATGAATTTTTTCGTTAAGCGTGCGATTAAATCGCTCGACAATGACGCTTTTTCCCTCATTTCCAGTAACGTATTTTTTAATGTTATTTTGTTCCAAAAACTGCTCGAACTTTTTGTTAAAAAACTCTTCTCCGTGATCGGTCCAGATTCTGTTCGGCTTTCTTTCTGTAGTCGTTATTATATGCCTTAGCGCGTCAATCATCGATGTCCCTGTTTTATCCGAAACCGGTACGCTAAAAGCATATTTACTGAAAACATCGACAACATTAAAAAGATATCTCCGTGGAGCGCCATCAGCGCCAACGTTAAATTGAGCTAGATTTGACATATCAACTAAATCTATCGCCCAAATGTCATCAACGGCATTTGCTACAACCTTGCGTCGCGGAAACTTTTTTTTTTAGGTCTATGTAGTTCGACTGCAAGCGACGTTGTCGCTGGGTCATCATATAAGTCTCTACCTAGTCCGAGTTTATATTTTGCTCCAATAATACCCTGTACCAGCCTTCGGTCAACACGCTCTCGCATATTTTCTGGTTTCATTTCGCGAAGTTCGTCTAACATTAATTTGTCGCAGCTGTGTTTTGTTTCGCCACTAGGTTGCCCAATATCTCTATAGCAGATATCATGACGCATTGCTATTGCATCAACCTGATTGTAAGGTTCTTGTCCTGGCAGCGGATTATCGTTTTCGTCAAGTTGCTTATCAAGCGGATTTCACGGGCCAGTATATTTATGGCCTGGCAATGTCCAACCGCCTTTCGGTTTCGGCAGTTTGCCAATTAATTTGTGTATATATACTCCCAATCCAATTACTTCTCTGTTATTGCATTTCTGGCAATATGTAACAATTTTATTTTGCTCGAGACATAAATCTCTATCGGCGTCGCAGTTGCATGACATTATTTATTTATAATTGATAATTTGTTTGTTTTTTCGTCAAATTTCTTGTTTTTTGAGGGTCAATACCCCAGGGTTTTTCAATATAAATTTTATCATTTTTCGATTGAAAACCGGTTTTTCCTGGATTTTTCTTGATTTTGCTCACCGATTTTGCTTAATTTTGCTCGTTTTTTCATGAAAATATCAAAAAATGATAAAATTTATATTGAAAAATCCTGGGGGTTTTGCCCTTACAATTTATCGAGATCGGCCCGATTTGTTCATTTTGTTAGGGTCAATACCCCAGGAAAGTCTATGGGAATTAACATTACAGTTGAAATTTATCGATTGAAAACCGGTTTTTTTCCGGATTATTTTATCAAAAAACGCTAATAATATACACAAAAGAACCAGATAAAACCGGTTTTTGATCGATAAATTTAATCCGTAATGTTAATTCCCATAGACTTTCCTGGGGTATTGACCCTAACAATTTAACGAGATCGGCCCGATTTTCACTGATTTTTCATCTAAAAAACGAGATTTTCGAACAAAAAATCCGGATAAAACCGGTTTTCAGAGCAAATCAATAAATATTTATAATATCGACACAGTTTTATTATTGCACAACATTTTCCTAAAAACATAAGTGTTGTTTCAGTCGTCTACTAAAATAACATCAGGACAGCCCGCTCCGGACTTTGTTGCTGGCAAAAACGTACTTTTTCTTTTTCCACAAATTGCGCAAATACTTTTCATCATTATTCTATTATTATTCGTTTTTTCCGTTTTTTCGTCTTTATTTTCTGTTTTAGTTTTACACTTGAGACAATATGTTGACATTGTTATATTTGTAATTTAGATAAAATTAATCGCGATCTCATCATTAGCGTGAGAGGGTTGTTTGTCAAATTGCAAAATAAATTTTAAAAAATCTGGATTTTTGGTCATCTGTTTAATGAACATTATGCAATAATATCCACAAGCGGAAGTTCCAACTGGTTGAATCTGATTAGAAGAATAATTTATTATTTTGTTTTTACTCATATATCTTTTTCCCGCGTCACTTGGTGGAATTCCGAACGAGTCGAAATAGTTGTTATCAAAAACAGCTACCCAATGAGTACCAGATCCGTCATTAAAATCTTGTATATTTATAACACAAGAACCTGGCGACGCTGCAATCGCTGCAAGTTCATCTTTAGAATAAACTCCGTGAAAATTTGTCACTTTTTTAAGTTGATCAAGTATATCAAAGTTACTTAACGCAGGCGACGAAGTCGGCCGCAACTTTATCTTAAGACGTTTTAACGTCTCGTTCCTGGCAGCATTAGTCCTCGTCCTCGTCCTAACAGACCCGGCAATAGACTTCCCGCCAATCCTACCAGTAATGGGGCTATTGGAAGAAATCCACCTTGTGTCTTTTTTTTCGTCGTCGTTTTTCTTTTCGTCGTTGTCTTTTTTCGCGTCGTCTTTCGTTTAGGCATTATATTTAATCTTTAGACAAAAATTTTCTTTATTCCACTACCTTTAACTGCCTTTTCTGATGCGCCAGAAACGCTGTTGTCTTTGACAACTCTACTATGTTTAACTGCTTTTTCTGTTGCGCCAGATACTGCCCCAGCCGCTGCTGCTATTCCTAATTTACCTAACACTGGCAAAATTTTAGGCAGTAATGTTCTGGCTATTACTGATAGTGCCGGACCGAAGAAACCGCCATGTTTTGACATCGCAGTTATTTGTGCAGCGCTTAAATTTAAAACGAAAGGTTTTTTGCGATCGTATTTATTTGCTTGATTTTTGGTTAGCAATAATTTTGTTAAAGTCACCAAAGCACCTGGGTTGATCTTCAATGAAACCGACCTCCGCTTCGCAACAGCAGTTGCTAATTTTTTAACTTGACCATCAGTTAAATGTATTTCTTTTATAATATATTTTGTCATCTTATATAACGATTACAGATTAAACTTGTATTGTCATTTTACCTCCGACAGAGTCAATTGTAACAGATCTGTCGCTTAACACTAGTGCATATACGTTTAACGCCGCTGCTGGAGCGGCTCCGAGCGTCCAAGTGATTTCAATATCAGCTGTGCTGTCTACAGCTCGTTCGCTATGTTTACTAACATCAAAGTAAAATATCGGATAAAGTGTACGAAATTCCTCTACTGATATCTGAGTCCCATCTCCAGTATCTTGATATTTCTGCATTGAGTCGAGCAGGTTCATGTAAGGTCTAGTAATGTTTTTATTGGCGTCATCTGCAAAATTGCATTCGATCGCTCGTTCTGGATATTGCTTTGAATTTATTCTGGCATATATTCGTCTAACATCAGCGTTATCAAATATTGCATTATTTTGTTGTTGGTTATTACGTCGAGCTTGTTGCTGGAATACAACAAATAACTGACGCGGTAGCTGTTCACTCGATGTTGTTGTGACTCGCCATGTGTAGTCGGTGGTATTCGGAACTGCTGTTTGATATATTTTATGTTGCTGAAAATGAATTTTATTCGTGCGTTTTTCCAGCATACTATCTAATTCTAACATTTTAGTGACTGACGGAGTTATTCGTGGCATCCACAGCGCAAGTTTGTTTATAATAAATTGTACATCAACCCCACCAAATCTAAATAAACAATCATTTCGTTCTGCTCGATCTAAAATAAGCGTATGTTTAACTCCACGAAATACTTTATTATAGTCTCTGCAAAAACCAAATATTGTACTTAGCGGCAACATCATTGTAATTTGACGTGATGCTGCTGTGAGTTCTTTTCGCCTTGCAAAACCTTCATTATAACGTCTATTTCTTACGTTAAGCGATTTGTTAACTAAATTTAGCATTGCATTTCCATCATCACCTGCTACTGGCGCGGTTATACCAAGATTATTACAAGCAGCAACAAGCGAAACTCTTACAGCGTCTTCATTAGCAGCTGCATCTGGTGCGGCTATGCCTAGCTCTTCAGAGTTTTCAATAAGAAAAGCTCTCACATTGTTAGCGCTTTCACCTGCATTAGCTCCAACAATTAATGTTCCTTTTGAAAAAAATTCTCCGGATCCTGCTGCTCCAATTCCAGTATCTTTAAACCACATCATATTAGTTGCGACTGATCTGGAGTAATCGTCGGAAAACGAAACGATATTTAAGATCGTACTTGCAACTTGTAAGTGACTTGAAATATCTTCGACAGTTTGATTGGCCAGCTGATATCGAGCACTTCTAAATAAACACCAACCATTATTTATAAGAGCTAATTCTAAGTTACCTACAATTGCGATAGGTGGATCAGCTGTTGTCATAATCCGACCACGAACTTCTAACATTGCTTTGTGAGGCAGTAGAAATACGTCCTCGTCTCGTGTATTAAATGTTCTAACACCAGTTTTATTAGGTTTGTTAGAATTTTCATCAAGATATTCAACATACTCAAATTCTGTTACTGCGTCGTCTGTGTCATAAGTTTCTGCAAAATCGAGATAATTTTTCACAGACATTTTTTTATTTTAATAGGTTATATAAAATTATTGCGGCGCTGTAACTTTGGATATTAAATTTTATATAATCTGCTCGCCTTTTGGTGATAAAAGTTTTTCTGTTGTTGTTATCATCGCGCGTTGGGTTTCTTTTGTTGGTGCGATTTCTGAAATAACTTGCTTGATTGCGGCATGCGCCTTAGGTTCGCCTTTTATTTTATCAGATATTTTTTGTCCCACATCAGTTCCAGCAGCAGATGCAGCTCCAGTTGCAAAAGCTTTACCCGCGTCAAGTGCGATTGGCGCAACTTTACGAGCTAATCCTGGAATATTTTCAACAATTTTAGTAAATATATTTCAAAAAATCCTCCTACTATTTTTCTTCTGTAAACTTTTTTCTGCTTCATTATATCTGAGGTTGTATAATTTTGTTGTCAAATCTTTCAAAAATATATGTTTACTGTTGTTTGCCTACGCAACTCGTAGGTGCACGTAATAAGTAACAACTTCGTTATTTAAATCCAACTGTCGTCCAGATTGATCTGTCAATTGCATATTTACTTCTGTTATTTGATTTTCAACATTTAGCGGATAATAAATAATATGACGAGGAGTAATTTGCATGAGAGAACCTGGTGGAACTTCTGGCGAAAAACTATATAGTTTGACATTTGCTGCCTTTAGCTGAATAAGAACCAGATGCAATAGAGCAATTTACCAATATCGTGTTAACTTCAGTTATATTTACTGGAAATTCACCGTCATACGTGACAGATATATCAATAACAGAAACATAATTTTCATGTTTAAATCCTATTAATGACGCGATACTTTTTGGAGATATAAAACTAACTGACAAACCGTTTTTTACTTTTATTCTGGCTCGCAGTGTATTATAATTCGGTGCTAGCTCAAAGTCATCTGCTGGTCCTTTATTCTCCGTTATTAATTCTTTTATCGTTTTATTCAAATCAGTTATGTTATAAGCGCCTTGTGGAATTTTTAATAATGTCCAAGGAGCACTTTTAGGTGGATCTATAATTTCTATAACATAAGTTCTGTTGGTTTACTTTTTACTTCTATGTCAATTTCTCCTAGTTTTTTATCAACATCTTCTGGGTTTACCCGAGCAACCTCTACATTGTCCTTTAGAATTCTGACTTTTCTCCAACTATTATCGAGAGTATTTATAAATGAAAACTCATCATTTACTCCAGTTTTTACATTAGCCATAGCATTCCAACAAGTGCATGAAATTAATCCAATTTCGTATTGTTTTTCACGATCTAGTTCTATTGGCGGAATATACTTTACCGAAAAGTTCGCGCTATCTTTATCAGATTGACTAGAGTCAAGTAATAGCGTTGCTGACATTTATTATTATATTTTCATAAAATTAAGTCGCCGCGATTAAGTCGCGGTGCAAAGTATCGTATTCGTCAGATGCTAATAAATTTCTCGATCTCAAATTATCAAGTATGTCGATGATTTCATTATTGATTTCAGCACCAACATTTCCTGCTTCTTTTGATGATATCATTAGCATTAATCTGCCGATCATTTCAGTAACTGATGCGAATATTCTGACTCCAGTTCCAGTTTAAATAGAATTACATTTTTTATTTCGCGACAGTGAAAAATACGATCTGATTTTATTCATTTCCTCGTTGTTTAGCGGAATATCATCAAAAACAACTATTTTGTGTTCGGACGAATCGAGTTGATTAACTGGAACAAGTTCTTCTGGTTGTTTGATAATAAAGAAATCTTCGCCAGATTCAAGATCGTCACGAAGTTTGTCATTATAATTGTTAAGTAGCTCGTACTTATCTTGCTGCGGATTAATTGTGTAAATATAAACTCGATCGTAGTTAAAATTATCTCCAAGAAGTAAATTCATAAGCAAATTTGTTTTGCCCGATCCAGTTCTACCAACGATAAGATAATGACAATCTGGAAGCTCATTGTTATGTTTATGTTTCACCAACCGCTCCATATCAAAGTTTAATATAGACGATTTTGCCATTATATAATTTTATGGTATATAATTTTGTCAAGCAGTAAATAAATAATGAGTTTTTACTCAAAATTTGGAGCAACAGTAGGAGATTCAACAACTGCTCAGCAAGGTGACTTATCTAAGTACGCATCTCTTGATCAGCTCAAAAATGAAATTACTAATTTATTAAATATCACAAGTGTCGATCAAAATGAAGTTGTTATTTTTCAAGATAAAGAAGGACGATTAAAAACGAGTAATATACAACTATCAGATGTACTTGTAAGAATTCCCACCGCGGCTGTCAATAATATAGTTATTTTTGCCGATCAAGGTAAAATACAAGATTCGGGCAAGTCCGTTAACGATTATGTTAAAAAAGCTGGCGATGTATTTACCGGTGACATTGCTATGTCAAGAAAAAAAATTACATATCTGGGAGATCCAATCGCAGATACAGACACAGCAACAAAAAAATACGTCGATGATCAAGAATCTAAGTACGTGTCAGTGCGCGGTGGTATAATGCGTGCATTTCTCGACATGAACAACAACGGTATTAATAATCTCAGAACACCAGAAACAGATTTTGACGCTGCAACGAAGAAATACGTCGACGATAAGGAAATTCCAATAAAAACTTCGTTTACGACAATTAATGATGGAATTGCCGCATTTAGAACTGATTATTTTAATCATGTACAAACATTTCTAAATTTTCGTAGAAATGTAAACAGAGTTATTAACGAATTTTTTGGAACTCCACCAATTGTTATTATTAATCTCGCTGACATTAACACGAAAATCAACGATATCATTAGTGGCATTCCTAACATTATTCAAAAAACTAATCTCGTTAAAATTCCACACGGACAAGCTAACAATATCGTGTACACAGTCGCATCAGGAAAAGCAACATGGACACCGCAAAGTAACATTATCAAACATACCGCAGAAGTCACTGGTATTTATAGACTGTCTATCTTTAGCGCTGAAAAGATTAAAATTAAAACTATAGTATTTCCATGGTTTCGTTCAACTGACATTGAAACTATATCTACAGTAATAAATAAAGATGTTGAAGAAACATTTCTACTGGAAATAGATGATAAAACAATAGTCGCGGCGTCTTACTGGTGGTGTCTGGAATTTGTAGCTGAAACGCCGAAAGTAATTTGAGGATTATATAATAAATATCATAATGAAAAAAAATATAGTCGATTTTAATCATATTTCAGAAAACATTCCAAAACAAGATGTTGACGTGTTAATGCAATATTACAGATACTATCATAAAAATCTTTGGTGCGTCAAAAAATGTTACAAATACTATGCAAAAATACTGCGAGTGATATCATATCTACCGCTGCTAATGACCGGCTCTGGTATAATTTCAAGTCGAGCATCATTAAATCCATTTTTGTTAATAATATCTGGTGTCGGTGTTTCTCTTGCAGCAGCTTGTAAAAAAGTTGAACCTCGACTTGCGACTTAAAAAAATGCTTGCAAAACAGCAAGTATAACTTATAAAAAATTACTTGATCAAATTCGATCTTATTTGCGTGGCATAAAATATGATATGGACGACTTAATACGCGAGTTCCGCATTATTGATAGTATGTTAACAGATATTCTGCCAATGAGAGTCAGCAAATACGAAAAAGATTATAATAAAAAGTAGATGTTTAATTTTGTTGGCTTTATCAAATAATATATCGACCATGTTATCGATAAATGTCATCACATCATCTGCCCAACCCGCTATTCTCATATCATTTTCAGTCGCGAATAACCAAACCGACCCATATTTCGGCGATATATGATAGCCTACATTTTTAATGCAATCGCTTATTATATTAGATTTTATACCAGTATAACCTGACGCTGCTTTGATCGAATTAAATCTTTTACAAAATCTATTTGTTAGATCAAATCCAACGTGTCTGATTGGTTTATAATAAGACATTATATATATTTCATTTGTTTAATATAACATTTTGACTAATAAGTACATAGTAGTAACGAGGATTGATGTATCCTGTCTCAGAGACACCTCGGCCCCAAAGCGTTGTACGTTAACATTTTTTGTCAGAAAATGTGTTATCATGTAAAAGTCATTATTTTTGAGCTAACAAAGGCTGCTGACAAAAATGTTAACATACAACGTTTTGGGAGGGCCGGGGTGGTCTCTGAGACAGGATCATCAATTCCTCATTACTACTATTGTCACTAGGTAATGTTAAATAAAAAGGTTATTCGTAGTTCGATGGTTCTGGTGTCCTTACTTAATGTCAAAGAATGATGATCCAAAGCTGATTCCAGAAGAGTGTTTCTGTTGCTTTTATTGGAAGAAGTTTGATGAATGGCGTTGGAGGTGAGGCTACCGATGTTGTTGTTGTTACTGTCGATCTATTTAACACAGAGAGTGGGAAGTAGATAACCAATATAACTGCTGTGAAAAATAGTCCACAATTGTTTCTCTCCTTGTTAAAAAGTTAAATTTTCAACGACTGCTATGATGACTCGATCTCCACAAAGATTTGACAAAAACGACGATTTAATTTTAGGGACACCTTCTCTACTCCACACCCAGAGAGCTCTGAGAATGTGAGGTAGCTGACGTGTTTAACGGCATGGTGGTCAGTTGCACCCATCATTTGTATGGAACTAAAGTTAATTTTCGTCCTTCCAAAGGTAAATATAATATGTTTTTCCTGATATGGTTCACTTTTAAATATTCGCTTATTTGATCCAACTAAAAGAGGTGCAGCAATCAATCCTAACAAAGATGCAGCCAATTTTAATAAGTGTCCTAGAAACATGGGTAGCAATCTTGAAAGAGCATTGTTTCTTTTGACAAATGGGCAATTTCTTCTTCACCATTAGGCAAAGAACGTGTTGATGTTTTCCTTATCGTCTTTTCCGGATTTTAACGAAAGGCACTGTTCATTTCAAAGCAATTAAACAACATTCACACACGGCATCGATGATTATATAAATGTGTGTGTTTTCTGAATGATTTGGTTTCGCATCGGAGCATAGAATTTGGCTAGTACTGACAAAGCATCCCAATGTTTAACTAAACGAGAAGTGTGTTTTCCCTTTATGCTTTACTGGATGAAGGCTGGTTCTTGGGATGATGAGGGTGGTGTGAACGTCTTGGTGACATCTGTGTTTCAGGAGAAAAAACACTGAAGTAAATCTTATTTCAAACTGGAATATCTTCTCCACTGATCGTCAGCACGTCCTACCAACTTCACTGTTGGCACCACTCGATGATGAGGTGTTTTCAACTGACTACTGCTTACCACGTCTTGTTTGCACAAATCAAGTAAACGTTTGTAATAGCCCCGTTCTGTCTTGTACTTTTGTCTTACGAGAGGCCACTTTTATAGCTGCAGCAGAAGTTGTTAGAGTGGTAGAAGATTTCACTGCAGAAGCAGAGTACGTCCTAGAGCAGTAGTGCCTGTCTTTCCAGCAGATGCCTTATCTTGAAACTTCTCTTCTTGGTGCTTCTCTTCTTCTTATTGTCACATTGTGAACTTGCTGCACCACCAACACCAACACAAGCACATTCTCGTTACTGCTTGGTCTGCTGTCTTTTTGAGCGTTTGGATGTTTTAGCTTCGGTATTAGGATCCCATTTCAAAAGGTAACAACGAATAACGACACATCCTAAAGATACACTTCCCCCAGGTTTCAAAATGCTTTGCTTTTTTGAGTACTGATTCTTGGATTTTCCAGTTGGAACAAGGATACTTTATGTTTTCAGAAGAAGAAAAAATGTTTTTTTCATGTGGTGTGTGAATGACGCCTTGCAGTAACTAACGAGCTCTCAAAGCAAACCTAAAGCCTTATTGGAGTCTTCCTTCTAACAAATACGTAGGTGCCTGGCATGCAATGAACGAGTAAACTTGGCAGGAGGATAGGATTGAAAGTATAATAGGTTGAATACTATTAGAAACAAAGAAGATAAGGATGATTCTAGATTTTATTTTTTAGATAGACGCAAAAGTTGATGTGTCAGTAACAGAATATGCTTTACACCAACTGTGTAACAAATTGGTACGAAATTTCAAATAATCAGGAGCGGTAGGCTTTAAGTTGATGAGTAAATAAGCATATGGTGTTCGAGTGATATCAGCATACGATTAATAAAGCCAAGGCGTGCTTAACTCTTTGGTTAACACTTGCACTTGTGATACATCTATTGGAGTTTTACACGATACCACATCATGGGCATTAGATTCACTGTGAGATGTGCTTTACTCTCCTGAAATTCATTTTCAGTAATGTAAATAATACTGTCATTACAAATACGTCCTTTTCGCGTAAATCGTCATTTAATTTCTTCTTCATAAATGTCCTTTGGACTAAGGTCCAGGGGAAGGTACTTTGTTATGGGGTCATACGGGTAAAGTAATGTTAATCTTGGAGCTGTTACAGACAGCTTAATTGTTAACAAATGTATAGGTTCAAAGGGGAATTTGAAATGTGAGAAATGTAGTGGGTCAAATTGTATGGAGTCAAAAAAGTTTAGCCTTAACTCTATTATCAATCACACCACATTTTCAGTACTTTCCAAAACACCATACTTTGATTACAATCCAACACAATTTTTTATTATTATCCAACACCTACTTTTATGATTACAAACCAAAAACAAACTTTTGGATACTATTTTGAGTGTTGATTACAATCCAATAACCCGCGCTATGCTATCCAAAACGACGTCTATAGTGATTAGAACTTAGATGTTTATACATATAATGGGTCTTAGTATGTAAAAAAAAGTGGCATGAAATACACAAACTATCATATACAAGCAAGCAGCGGTAGGAGTGTTCATAGATACACTATATCCACAAATATACAATCACACAAAAGAAGGGAAAAGGGTGTTAAGTTTAAATTGGGTTGTGAACAAAGACATACACTAACATGGAAACAAACAACACATCATGTGCTTATGAGGTTGAGCTGTATGTACCATTTCGAACAGATTTGGGTTTCCCTTTTCAGCACAAAATGACTGCTTAGTACTTCTCATGCTGTCTAAAATCAAAAGCTTTTATGTCTGTGAAACCCTGTCCTTCCCTTTTGTTGGTGCTTGTGTTTTGTTTTCTACAAAAAAGTAAACAAAACATTGGCAATACAAATTTGAATGAGATTGATACATTTAATTTCTTATCTTACTATTTTGGTCTAATAGCTTGTATTTGAAGTTTGTACACCCCACCCACCTTCAGATGTTGGGCGAATTACCTTGCCTTTATTCACCATTGCTACAGTTTTTAAAATAAAGAGAAGTTTGCTCTCTAGTCAAATGGGAGAGTTTCATTTATTTGACCCCATTGATGATGGTAATATAGTTTGTGCTCTCGTTTCTTGCATTTTTTAATCTTGTGCTTGAGTTAAGGGAAGGGTCCATTTTAGATGATATCATTTAGGTTTCCTACATATTACTTATTTTCCGATTCCTCTCCAAAGAGAAAAAAAAGAGATAAAAAAATTCAAGAAATCATTAAGCCGAAATAACATTTTAGTAAAGTTTAAGTGTGTTATTTATTTATGCATGAGTGTTGTGCGCAAATTTGATCCAAAGTGCATGTTTTGTGATTAGTGTCTTTGAGTTATTTTGGTATTAGTACTTGCCAGATTCTGTTATTAGGTTTCTTTGTACTCTTTCGTAGATATTGTGTTACGTGTAGGCTCGTACAAAGGTAACAAAAGAAAAGAGTGAAGCCAACAAGCTTTGTAAGTTTTAACAAAATAATTTATTTCCCTAGAAAACATGATAAAGCTTTCTTTTTACCATATGTAAATTATACATGAGGTAAAATAAAATTACATCAGAAAACTATGAATTATACAAAGTGTACATAAAATAATATTTCTATGCACGGGAAAGTGCATCTGCAATCAAATTGTCTTTTCCTTTGATGTGCCTGATGTCAAGATTATATTCTTGTAAGAACAAACTCCACCTTAATAATCTTTTTATTTTTCATCTTCTCGATGAAAGTAAGGCGGTTGTGATCACTAAACACAACAACCGGAGAAGGATCTGAACTAATGTAAACTTCAAAATGCATTAATGACAATATTAAAGCTAAACATTCCTTCTCGATTGTTGAGTAATTTCTTTGGTGCTTATTTAATTTCTTAGAGAAAAAGCACACTGGATGATCAACACCATTTCCATCTTCTTGAATCAATACTGTTCCAACCCCAACATCACTTGCATCAACAGATAATTTAAAAGATTCACTGAAATTTGGAGCTGTAAGAACCGGCGCACTTTTGAATATGGCTTTTAACTTATCAAAAGCCTCCTGACATCTTTCAGTCCAAAGAAACTTGTTTTTCTTACTCAACAAGTTTGTCAGGGGTTCAGAAATATTAGAAAAATTGGAACAAAATTTCCCATAGTATCCAGCCATACCCAAAAATCGTATCAGTTGCTTTCTACTGACAGGCACAGGGAAATCAGAGATAGCCTTGACCTTAGTATCTATAGGTTTAACTTGACCATGTCCCACAATATGTCCAAGAAATGTCACACAAGCACGGCAAAACTCACTTTTAGATAAATTGATTGTCAAATGTGCATCAATGAGTCTTTCAAAGAATTTCCGAATCGTGGCTAGATGTTCTTTCCAAGTGTCGTTGTAAATGATGACATCATCGATGTAAGCATCACAATTATCTAGACCAGAGGTAATCATATTCATCAAGCGTTGAAAAGTACTTGGGGAACCCTTCATCACAAAAACAACATTACTTTATATTGATAGAGTCCATCTGCAGCCACAAATGCCGAAATTTCCTTTGCCCTTCCCGTTAGTGGAATTCGCCAAAATCCTTTCAGAAGGTCAAATTTGGTGACGTACTTGGCATTTCCAATTTTATCAATACAGTTATCGATTCTTGGTAATGGAAATGAATCTGTTGTGTTTTTTTTTTCACACTGTTCACCTTCCTATAATCAGTGCACATACGGAAAGTTTTATCTGGTTTCGGAACAAGTATACATGGTGAACTCCAATCACTTTTACTGGGCTCTATGAAATCGATCTCCAGCAAATACTGAATTTCCTTATTCAAGCATTCTTGTTTGAGAGGGTTCATCCGTATGGGTATTGTTTCACAGGATTCGAATCTACAATTTCAACGTCATGAAAAATTTTGTTTGTCCTCGTAGGAATATCTGGAAACAAGTGCGCATATTCGAATAATAACTGTTTAAGATCATTCCTTTCTTGTTGTTGCAAATGCAAAAGTTTCTGGTCCAGATTTTTCATAATATCCGAATTCCGAAGATTTGTAGCTCCAAGCTCAACAGTGTCCGATTGAATTTCTTCACTTAAATCCTCAGTTTGTAGGACAGATACAACTAAATTAATCGCATGATTTACTTGGCTATCTCTTTGAATATACTCCTTTAACATGTTAATGTGGCAAAGTTGTTTTTGTTTTCGCCTCCCAGGAGTATTTATGATGTAATTTAAACCATTTACTTTGTTTCAACCGTGCATGGACCATAATACTTAGCCTGAAGGGGATTTTGTGGTATGGGCAAGAGAGCTAGAACTCTATCACCAGTTTGAAAACTCCTATCCCTTGAGTTTTTATCATATCTTGATTTCATTTTTAACTGAGTAGAGTGAAGATTTGCTCTTGCGACCTCACAAGCCTTTGACAACTTGTACTTAAAATCAGAAACATAATCAAGAAGATTAAGTTCAGTATCTTCATTAGAAAGAAGTTTCTCTTTCAACAACTTCAATGGTCCACGCACAGTATGTCCGAAAACTAGTTCAAAGGGACTGAATCCTAAAACTTCTTGAACGGACTCCCTAACAGCAAATAAAAGTAAATGAATGCCTTCATCCCAATCTCTACTCGTATCAAAGCAATATGACCGAATCATATTCTTCATCCTCTGATGAAATCTTTCTAAAGCCCCTTAGCTCTCATGGTGGTAAGCAGAAGATTTAACTTGTTGAATGCCTAATTCGTGCATAGCTTGCTGGAAAATTCCAGATATAAAATTTGACCCTTGATCCGATTGGACAGATTTGGGAAGGCCAAATTGAGTAAAACACTTTATCAAAGTTTTTACTATGGTTTTGCTTTTAATTATTCCTCAAAGGAATTCCCTCTGGGAATCTTGTTGACGCACACATAATGGTCAACAATTATTGGTTACCTGACTTGGTCTCAGGTAAGGGACCAACACAATCTATCATAACTATACTAAATGGTTCATCAAATGCAGGAATAGGTTGCAGATGAGCCTTAGGTATCTTATGATTGGGTTTTCCTACAATTTGACAAGTATGACAAGATCTACAAAATTTACAAACATCACTTTTGATTTTTGGCCAATAAAAGTGATTCAAGATCTTGTGATACGTTTTATTTATCCATAAATGACCAGCCAGAGGAGTTTCATGGGCCAAACTAAGTATTTCCTGTCTGTAAGATTTTGAAACTACAATTGGATAGTTCAGTGACCACTCGTCACCAGCAGGTACCTCGGGAGGTCTCCATTTTCTCATAAGAATTCCATTCTTAATGAAATAACAGACAGGTTTCACTAATGGCCCTCTGAAACAAACAGGAGATCACAGGATCTTTCTCCTGTTCGACGACAAGTGATTGTCGTTTGTCACCCTGATTAGATAAAAGACAATGAGTAGATAAAAGAGGATCACTGTGATCAATACCTTTTGATTGACTTAAACAAGGAGTAAAAGTGACCTCATCAAAAGCCTGACCAATACATGTGTCAGCTAAATAAATATTT
This sequence comes from Megalonaias nervosa, assembly GCA_016617855.1. Lineage (NCBI taxonomy): Eukaryota > Metazoa > Mollusca > Bivalvia > Unionida > Unionidae > Megalonaias > Megalonaias nervosa. The sequence continues at coordinate 29,185 of JAECUM010037677.1, forward strand.
CCCTTTATCAAAATCATTCTCAAGAGCTTTCTTGGACAAAGCTCTGGTAACTGCACAAGCTGGGTATAAATCAGGATATTCTTTTTCGATAGGATCAACTTTCTGATCCAAAGAAGGCTTGTCAGTTACAAGTGGATTGACCACTACCTTGCCTCCAGCTATGTCGTTGCTTAGTAACAAATGAATGCCCTCAACGGGTAAAGTAGACACAGGTCCTGAAACTAAGTCTGATGACAAATTTACAGAATGGAGAGGAACATTAACAAAGCCGCACTCTACTCCCTGAATGAGAACACTCTCATTAAAAGAAGACTTCTCAGAAAAAGGCAAAATACCTGATAATAAAAGACTCTGAGAAACTCCTGTATCCCTTAAAATTTTAATAGGGATAGGATTGGCCAAATCACTCAATAGTGATATGGAACCCTTCGACATGAATGGCTCATATTTCTCCATAATAAAATCAGACTGGGGTTTATTAGACCCAAGAAATGTATTGCTTTCAATACATGACCGTGACCTTGACCTCTTAGAAATAAGAGCATTTGGGATAGGTTTATCTTGATTCTGATGCCTATATTTCAATTTGAAGCAATCAGAAATAATATCTTTTTTCTTGCAATAGATACACGTAGGAAGAGACAAGGATTTTGAATCAAGTTTATCAGAAGATTGATTTTTAAAAGTTGTGCCAGACTGAGTTTTAGAAGGAGTCGTATTAGGCTGAAATACCTTTCTTCCAGTAGACTGCTGCGTGAAAGACTTACTTACAACAGGAAATTTATGAGTTAAGGAATACTTATCAACAGCAAGAGCAGCATTTTCCAAGGTTTCGATCTCATGCTCTTCAAGATGAGTCTTAATGTCATTAGGAACACAGTTCTTGAACTCTTCAAGTAATACAAGTTGTTCGAGACTTTCATAATCATGTTCAACTTTCTCAGCTAAGCACCATCTCTTAAATAACTGCTCTATTTCTCTTGCAAATTCAACATAAGTTTGTCTAGCTTCTTTTTTATAGTTCCTGAATTTTTGCCGATAAGCCTCAGGGACTAACGCATAACCCTTTAAGATGCACTCCTTAACTAAATCACAGTTAGAACTTTGCTGTACTGACAGAGATGCATAGATAATTCGGGCTTTGCCAAAAAGTACACATTGCAATAACTGAGTCCAATGCTCCTTTGGCCATTTCAAATGGTCAGCAACTTTTTCAAAATAAATAAAATATTTGTCTACTTCTTTTCCACTAAAAGGGGGTACTAGCCTAATATTCTTTGCAATGTCAAAACTTGAATTTGTATTCAAAGTGGGATCGTGCTTTTCACTTGCCAACTCTATTTCTTTCATTTTAATTTGAAATTCCCTTTCATCCTTCCCTTTTTGTATTTGCATCTGTCTCTCTCTTTCCCTCTCTTCAAACTGTAACTGTATTTGTTTCTCTCTCTCTCTCTCTCTCTCTCTCTCTCTCTCTCTCTCTCTCTCTCTCTCTCAAATTGCAATTTCATTTTCTATTTTATATTATCAATTTACTTTATCAAATTTCTTAAATTATTTTTTTTATTCAGTTTTCAATTTTCAATTTTGCTCGTTTTAGTTTTCATTTTTTAACTTTCGTTCAATTTTCAGATCTCATTTTTATTTTCTGACGTTTGCTTTACCGATTTTTTTCTTGATTTTCAATTGTAATTTTCTGTTTGCAATTTTCATTTTTTAATTTTCAATTTTTAATTTTTAACTTTTATCTTCAAATTAATAGTTTTCACGTTTTATGTCTTAACAAACACGTTAAAGTTTCACTTTTAAGTTTTAGAGTGGTGATATTGCTTTGGATAGATACCAGAGAGAGAGAGAGAGAGAGAGAGAGAGAGAGAGAGAGAGAGAGAGAGAGAGAGAGAGGGAGAGAGAGAGAGAGAGAGAGAGAGAATAAGTAAACTTTTCGGTTCGAGATTGAGAACGGTAAAACGGAAGTAAATGTTGTCATCTATAGACCTTAAACAGAAAGAAAAGAAAGTACTTATGCATCGTACATGGAGTTTTTTTTTTCTTGCTAAAGAAAGAATTTTCTCTCTAACTGTAATATAAGAAAAGTGATAGTGATACTTATACACACTATACATACTAACATACTCAGTATTTATACACACTACACCCACTAATATATTCATAGTTTTAGTTTGAGGATTTTTGTGTGAATACATAGACATACACAGTCTTTTCCAGAACCGCTTAGATATCTTCTAAAAAGAAACACAACTCAAATACGTACCAAATAAACAGATGCAAAATTTCTCAGTTATAATACCCTACTTGGGTGACTATATATAAGCATGTTTATGGATATAGAGTGTGTAATCAATGCGATTGTTTTGAGCGTCTGAGGCATCATTTAGGAAGAAAGCTTTCAACACAAGAGATCTGATTAGCATTAAATAATTAAAAATATAAGTTGGAAGATATAAACGAAGAAGTGTCAAAAGGAAGTTTTCTTTCTACTGGACTGAGTAAGAACGAGTGACCGGGAAAAAAGATGACGTGTACAGTATTGAATGCATTGTCAATCGAAGATATCCGCCTAATTTTAATTCTTGGACAGCTGATTCACAAGTCATCGCCAACCGAAAGAGGTAGACGTTAGAAACACAACTACATCTCTTCTCTGAGCTCATCTTTTCAAGAACAAGAAAGCAGCAACACTTCCAGGTGCACTTTGGAACAAGGAGATAAACAATTGTGAACTGCGTCCCAGTCCTACGTTGAAATATACAAACAAGAAAACATACCACAGTAGCCTCGCCAACGCCAGTCGCAACAACAATTCTTCCGATCTGAACAACAGCAGTCCTTATCTAGGCTCCCGTTTGGAACATCGTCCTTTAATATCAAGTAACACTTCGGAGACCAGAACCATCGAACTATGAATGATCAATTTTATTTCATATTATCTAGTGACAGTTCTATGGACGCCTTTTCCAGCAAGACATTTTGTTGTTTCAGAGTCAAATACCTAGATCCATAGAACTGGATCACTAAGCTCATTGGGGACGAACTTTAGTAGACGGAATTTATCCCACTCACGTCTGGAGTGAGTGGGATCAGACCACTTTCCTGATCAAATTATTCAGCTAACACGTTCACGAACATGTGGATAAAAATGATCCTCATATTTACGAATTCAAAACACTATCGCCAGCGAATCTTCAGCTTCATCCCCTTGCCGTGGAAATTCCTAAAGGATGTCATTTTGATGCTCACATCTCGTTAACAGAATTTTAGTTGTTTTCAATCATCAGTTTGGCGAAGCACTGGAGGAACCTCTTGTACCATAAAATTTCTCATCGCCTTAAAATGCATTTATCTGAGAGAAAAACGCTGTCAAAATTTCTGAACTTTGTTCGCTATTCTGGGTAGAGAAACAAACACAGTATCTCAGGCAATGTCATTCATAAGAGCGATAGATTCTACAAGTATTTTCGCAAACCTATTGAAGTGAACGACGTACTGAATTCGATTTGTGTGTATTCTGATGTCAAGTGGAACGTTGTAATAATCACAGTTGTTACGTTACTGCGAGTCATTCCTTTCACAGTGCATTCTGCCATGGCCGCTTAGGATGAAGGAAACACGCATCACAGTTAACGAGAATTTGCACAGCCTCATCATCTTCTTGTCAGTATATCGTAGTTTGACAATGTCAACATTAGTATAAAGGAGATATTATATTCTCAAAAGGAAAACTCCGTGAAACTACATTTTTGAAAACGATTCTCCGGTAATTTGCTACAGATGTAACTTGTGTAACGACAGCGAAAGCATGGTTTAGGAGATGTGCTGAAATCAGTATTCGTCCCGCAGGACCCATCTTAAAACCGATTGTGACTCGATGATTGCATACTTTAAAAGATGCAGATTTGATGCAGGGAAAGGAATTTCTCCAATACGTACTTGTCGACCAAGAAAGTCATAAAGAGCCATGTTGAAAGCAAAAACAAATATATTCATTGAGACTGGAAGAGCTCGCCTATCGTTCAGAGACACTCCTATAAATTCGGTTCACACTTCTGGCGGAGGCCTTACTTCTACGCCACAACAAGGACAAGACAGGAACAGACGTCGAGAAAACCTTCAGACATCATAAACACGATCAGCGAAAGAATAATAAAAAAATAACAGCTGTCCGATGAGATTCACGATTACTAAGCAACAGAAATAAAAATGAACAAAAATTCTTGCAAATGTTCCAAGTCAGAACTCGTTCCATTTGCCATGCCATTGACGATGATGACGATACAAAACTTCTAATGGGTTGAATTCCATATTTTGTCTTATTTAAGAATCTGATCACTAATTGAATTTAAATTAAATGACAAATCAAAGATTTCAGCGATATGATAAACAGTCAATTAATACATGAAAATCAAAGTTTTCAAAACGTGCCACAGCAATCCAGGTGCCGATGCGAAATTAGATCCCGTTGACAATGGCATACATTCGTTGTTGAACGATCTGTATTTGAACTTCAACCACAAAGTAGTCAGAGGCAGCATGGACACTTAACCCTACCGAGCGGGCCTGGGAAATCGCTTGACGTATGGACAAGAAGTCAAAAACACACGTCTGGATGATTCACTGGAAGTCCTAACTAATGTGGAAACGACATTAGTCAAACTGAGCAGAACAACAGTCACGTATCCAAGAGTAGAAGTCACAACCCTCATCAAAGCTTCTGAACTGTAATTCAAAATCGAAAAACGTGTTTTTCAGGGTCACGTACCAGACCGTTCACCTATCGGAATCGTCATCAATGCAGCCTCAATGGAGGTTTCGATCGAAATCCTTTCTAGTTCCAACATTTCAACGTGTCCAACATAGAAGTCATCCTAGATGACAACACGGTGTGAACCAGACGAATTCGACCTAACTTTATGCAAAACAACTACTCAAGAATTACTAAACATTTTTTCAAGCCAAAGAACAATTCGGAACCAACGATAACCACGGTATTTGGAACGACGATTAAGAAGACTTATATGCTTTATGGGTTGATGATTTCACTCCAAAGCAAGACAGCGACGAAGGACATTTACGATGTATAAAGTCGGGCCAACATCGTGTGGAACTACAGTTTGCACAGGCGAGCACATTCAACAATAATCTGGAAATCAACAATTTGTGAGAACTGATTCGAGACTATTCAAAGACGAAGTTTTTGAAGATATGCAATGACGATGTTTCCTATCCTGAACAGCAACAGTCGTGGAATACAACTGAAGAATAAAATTAACAGACAAATGCATATTTGATGTCAAAGTGACCATACCAAGAACAACACTTGGTCTCTTGCTTAGCTCATCACTTGCCTGAAAGAATCACACATCGAAGAACGACACATATTTGAGTAAGAGTCAAGAAGAAAAGCTGGATAGCTATCTGGAAAAAGGATGGAGTCTTGCATCAGAAGAAAACATTTTGAAAGAGTGGTATAAAGTCTTGTGTGACCATGCCTTATCTCCGATGAATTCTTTGGAAACGAAACGTCTCGAAACTGTCTTGCAGCAGAGTACAGAAATTTCCCGTTTATCGACTTACTTGACAAATATTCTGAAGGAAAAGTCGCGTGTGAACTTACGATTTCTCACTACCCACTTTACAAACGACCACAGTGTAGAATGTTTTGATTCTTATGGATTATCTCCTTTGGAAGACGACATCAACGACTTTACGAGATGAAATGCTGTGTATACTCAATTCAATGACGTGGCTATTTTTTAGCACAGAAACGAAGTGTATAACGATGGTAAAATAACACTCTACTACATCATAGGAAGCCTAGTCTGACTCCATAATCTTGCCAACCTTGCAAATGCGTTCATGTGTAATGTTTTGGTATTTGTAAATGAAGAGGAACGAGTAGACTTTATCCTCCCCTTCATTGCTTTTGTCGATATTTAAATTAGCAGGGAATATTACAAATGTTGATTTAGAAAGAAATGATGGTGGTTAGTTTGAAGGAAAAAAAAAATTTTGACATCCTCTTTTCATTCTCTCTGTCGACCGTTGAAAATTTTCTGAGGAATGTTTCTCTTCACGTCCGAGCCTCATTTGTTGAATTTTTGTAGGTTAGTAAAATTTAGCAATTTTAAAAAATCTTTTTGCTCGGATTATGAGTCAAATTATTGTTCAGACATCGCTAAATTCGATATAATTTGTAGTTTTTAATTCTTTTTACAATTTTGTTACATTTTGAGAGAAATGTCTTACTAACAATCGACAAATTCTGTATTAGTTTAAACAATTTAGTTTTAGTTTATGTCTCTACATATTTTTTTTTTTTTTTTTTTAAAATTGTATCCGCTAAAGTCCACTAAGGTTTCGGAATTTTAGTACTACGTTTCGTCTAATCCACAATTTTTACATTTTTTAATTTTTTTTTTTTTTTTCA
>JAECUM010037679.1:0-16990 GCA_016617855.1 Megalonaias nervosa
TATATATATATATATATATATATACATATATTGGTGACGTTTGGATGAAAAACTGCGAAAGTTCATGGAGGCAGGCTGTGGAGAGATATTCTGATCAAGATACAAGTGGGATAACTGACTTTGGCGAGTTCCTAACGTAGTACAATGATAGAACTGTACAATTTTAAGAGAGCTGAATAACACGACTTGGTTTCCGTTAATCTTATTTCGTTTAACATTATATTATACTCACGAGAGGTAGTGTTAGTGTTTGAGTGAGAGTTCGTGCATTATTAGTGTAATATGTCAATAAATGTAATATTGTTTGTGTATTTTCAGCTTTTTGTCTTCGTTCTTTGAGTGACTATCGCTGTCCCAAACATTCACCTTCTCCTATCATAAGTATGTGACTAAGCATAAGGGAGTTCGTGACATATAATGTTTGTATTATATTGACAATAAGTTGTGTATTGATGTTCCTACAGCAATACTTAGTGCGATATAGAATATTATGATATTGTAAACGATAAAAAGAAGAGGAAAATATAGTATTAAAAAAATGCTTATGGCCGTTTATGATATACAGATGCTGAGTAGTGAAGCAGTTATTGATTCCCAAAAAGTGCTAAAGGAATTCATGGATGTCTGTAATAAAGGCGTAAACCTACTAAGCTATTGGAATATCAAATGCGTGACAGATAAACGGAATCGCTGGATCGTTTGAATGCATTATACAGGTTCATTAAAAATGCACATAAGATGGTGAACAAATTCCCCGAAACAAACTCAGAGCACATTGATAAGTTGTTGAATTTGGCAGTGACCTAAGAAATGGAACGAAATAAATTTGGGCAGATTTTCGAGGCAAATACAACTAATAAGAATCTGCTGAATATCTTGCATGAATGAGTACACTCTCAAACGAAACACGATAACCCACTCTCAGCGTTTGAAGCAAGTGACGTTTTTGATGAGGACAGTGACGAGGATGTTCAAGAGGAAGTAAATGAAACAAATGCGTTGGAGCCATAAGTATAGAAATGGCAACCAAACTCAATTTGGTTTACAGACAAATATACCACGATGCAAAAAAGAGGCAATGCAATTATATGAGAAAATTTTTAGACGTTCTTATTAAGCACAAAGTGGACGAAATTCACGAGGGGAGGTTTAACTGGCTATATGCAACAGTCGCCTGGCAAAAGTTATGTTGCTGTCGTACTCAGTAATGAATAGGTTGGGCTACTGAGGCGGATCCGTGAGTTGTAGTGGTGAGTTGGAAAATCATATGGCCATTATCCTGCCCAACTACACACCATGCAAAGTCTCTAGACAACTGCAGACAAATCTAATGCCAGGAGTCGTAGCGATGTGACAAAACTGTGACCACGCTGGAGTGAAAGCAGACATTGTCCTTAGCGCGCACTTGGTTATGCCGTATAGTCATGATTAGGAAAAAAATAAAAGCTACCATCCCGTGGATTCTCAGCGGTACTCGCACAGTCCTGAATCGCAAAGACAGCAGTGCCTTCAGCGATGACATTGGCAGAAACATTGAAAAGATTCTAGAAACACTGGAGAAATGTACCAAAGTAGGATCGGGATGGACTCTCATTTTATGCGCCCATGTTCAGGTTCATCTCTCACCGTATCATCCATTTCGTGTCTCCAATTACATACCTAACCCCAGACTGGCTCTGTTATCAACGTTAAGAATTTTGACAACCGATGTTTCGAATGGACAACTGTGTCAGCATTATATCCGGCTGATGATCACCAAGATATGCCTAAAAATATCAACAACATCTTGGCGAACACAACGTTGGTGATATTGAATTTCCTGTGCAAGTGACCAAGGCCATACTACATCATTATAAACACTTAATTCGTGTGTCGCTGTTAATGTGATTACTTACTACAAAAGTATTTATCCACTGGACATCATCAACGAACATAGATTGATTTGCTGCTCTTTAGAGAAATGAAACAAAATCAGAATTGGTATCGCACTATGTTTGGATAAAGAAGTTTGATTGGTTACTTAACCGACATCAAGCATCACAGCAAGAAATATTTATTCAGACTTGCATGAATGTAATCAACTCCCAACAACTGCTCACCAACCATGACTTTTACTGTGGTGGGATTAGCAAAAAAACACAGCGAACAATCATGTCAGAACCAGGTAAAACCACTATCAGATTTAATGCAGAGCAGCAAAAGGTGAAAGTAACTTGTATCATCTACGAGGATTTTGAATGCTTGAATGTTTCAGCTGACATAAATGTGTCTGATATCAATCGAACAGTGCAAGTCGCTGAACAAATGTTATGCGGGTTGTTTAAATAAGTAGAACGTTGTGATGAAAATACAGAGTAACCAGTCTTTTGTGATGCCCAGAATGCTCAGGGCGCTTGCACTTCGTACGCAGTGGTGGTGTTTCTTAAATCGATTGAAGTCACAGCGAGATGGATTCGGCAGCAGATTGATTAACTAGGAAACACATGTATGAACGGTGATAACATTCGGGAGTTTTCTGCAGCCATTCAATGCTAATTTTGCGACGACATACTGAATGATCACTGCCATGTTAATGGTGCGTACAGAGGCACATCACACATCGCACGTGATATGCAACATAATATTTACCCCAACAATACTAAAATCCTTGTCGTGTTTCACAACTTGTGTGGGTACGATGGTCACGTGATCACAGAAACAGTATATATGGCATAAGAGTCACCGATTAATGTTATCCCCAACAACATGGAAAAATAGAATACGTTTTGGTTGGGCCAACTGCAGTATATCGATTCGTTAGTTTTTGGATTCGTCCTTGGACAATTAAGTGAGCAATCTCTAGTCGGGTAAATTCAAAATCGATCGCAAGTATTGTCCGACCAATGCTGACCTGCTGTCGAGAAAACACGTGTATAAGTACATGAATGATTGGGTTAAATGTGGGTTTGGATGTGTTGTTGTACAAAACCAAAATCGAGTTGGAATTGCTCACGAACATTGATCACCAACATTGATCACTTTATCGAGCGATCACTTCGTGATGGAATATCCATGGCGAGTCACAGATACTCTCGTGCCAATAGCCCAAACGTGGACGGGCATGACCCCGCTTCTCCTAACAGTACATCATATATCTTGATCCCAACCACTTTTAAGACTGGGCCATGATGCAGCCACTTACGGTTGGGGGATTTTTCATTGGATTGATCCTGCTCACATTGATCTACAAAATGACGTCCGTGATAATATCATCTACGTTGACAACGGATACTTCTTTGAAGTTGACCTGGAATATCCCGAGCATTTACACGAGGCTCACAACTATTATCCGCTGCCCCAAGAGCGTTGTCGATGCCCTATAAGTGGTTGTCCCTGTGTCAGTCCTCAATCGTTAATGAATTCGGACGCAAATTCACCGAATGCACCAAATTAGTACAGAGTCTTAGGCAAAAACAAAAATATGTACGGCACGTGAGAAAGCTACAGTTGTACTTGCGATTGGGCATGCCTGTGGCCAAAATCCATCGAGTGCTTCGATTTTACCAGGAACGCCGTGTTTGGGAAAACTTGTCCGTGATGATGATAGTGAGCAAGAGAAACTTAGAAGGCTCATCGCAAACCCAGCAAATGAATCCAGAAAAATCGTTGATGGTGGACTTCTTCCCGTTCAAAACCAACAAAACTAATCTTTGTTGGATGGTCCGTGCAGAAGTTATCGAAATTGCTCATGTACGAGTTCTACTGTGGCAAGATCAAACCGTGTTATTAGGATCGGTCCAAGATGCTGTACACCGACATTGACCCGTTGTTGATGGATTTCACCACTGATGATGTGTAGGCGGACATGGCACAACCAAATTTGGTCAACGAAAATGATTTCAGCAGGTATCCGAAAGAACATCTGCTGTTTATTAACGCCAATAAACATGTGGCTGACAAATTCAAAGACGAATGCTCGGGTAAACTAATCGAAGAGTATGTGGGACTGCTGCCTCAAATGTACTCGACTGTGATCGGACCCTAGAGCATTAAAAAGTTCTAAGGTGATCCAAAAAGATCTCAAGCACGAACTGTACCTGGAGTGTCTTCGAGAAGGTCCTGAATTTGCACAAACGGCAAATTTGATCCTATCCAAGAAACATCGCATGGGTGTATACCAATGTACCAAGGTGAGTTTGTTCCCGTTCGATACAAAGAGATGGATACTCTCCGATTGTATCACCAATTACGCGTTTGGTTATAATACTGTGAGAAACCAATTTACGACGGATTGATGTTGGTACACTTGCGCACTGAGGACATCCGTTAACGTGTAAAAAAACGATCCCTGGTGGCAGTTCCGTATCTGATGGAACGACTCGCAATTACTCTCGTACAAATGCAAGGCTGGAAGATTTTGGTAGACCAGGTGATGATGGACCCAACAGGTAAAGGGTTGGTTGTCTTGAAGTATCAATCCATACCGAAATGGCAAATATGTCTACTGACCATACCGAGCGCAGCTGACATTGGCTACACAATCTAACTGTTCCACGGCGGCTTCACCTCCTCAACACCCACGCGGGCAATAGTATCTTTTGGATAGTATCTCGCTTCTTTTGTGCACTGTTTGTATTGTTTGAATTGGTGTACCTTTAGTTTTAATGAATGACACCAAGTGCAATCTTGGCTTTCATGCCTAGTTTGATGAACCATCGTGCGATTCGTTCTCCCAATGTTGGATTATTCGCATTCAAGTCATGGATCAGAGCCACATCGGCACAGCCGAGTGCACGGATATCCTTGGATGCTATATAAGCAAGGTCATGTCGGTAACAAGCGATATCAACGCGATTGACAGGTGTTTCACCAGTCCTTACCTGTACCAGGCCGATATTAATTGTATCCAGGAAGATGACTTTGAACGGTATATTTACTCTATGGTGCCCTGGTAATGTTGTTAATACAGCGGCGATATCACCGCCCCCGATGACATTTTTTTTTTAAAACGTCTAGACCTTTCTTAATAAACGCAAACGTCTTTGGTCCACACCGGGCACAAGTTCCCGAAATCGCAGCTCGCCCATTACGTGTTTGAACTCGAGTTGGATTTATGGTACGTGCTTTGGCGCGACATCAAACACAATAATAATACTTTATCGAATTGTACGACAGACAATTATTTAATGGCATCATGCAAAAGAAAATTTGAGATTGATTTTGGTAGGAGCACGAGCAACATCTAAACCTTCCAAACATGGCGACGGAACCATGTTTCCAAGCTCAGTACGTGCGATTATCATTTGGCTCGCTGGCTCATTAAAACACCATTATTGCTGAAAATGGTTTTACGATGGTTAACCTGGGATGGATTGTACCTGACTGCACTGTCAGCTGATGATTAACCGTGTTATGATGTTTAAAAAGATGTCCAAAAAACTTTGAAAAGTGGTAACAACACCAAGACGCCTTTGAGTCCACGGAAACTGGAAAGGAAACGACTTTGACGTCCACCATTGATTTCGTTTCCACCATTCACGAAGCCCCTACCACTGCCAATTTGGACACAAATAAAAACAATCTTGTGATGTTAAAATCAAGTACATTCCGCACAAATATTTTCAGCAGGCCAACACAGAACACGGACGTCATCTATGTGAATCAATGATAAGCTCATGTGCCAAAAGTGCTCAGTGACAACCGTAACATGCTGATGATATTACGTCGTATTGACGCTCATGGCCTTGGAAACACTAATTTGACTTGGTATGCCGCCGACCACACGTGAGAACAGAAGAATCACCTCCTCCAGCTTGTTAACGCACCAAGGATATCACGATATTCTGGTATCACGATAATATTACTGGGTGGGACACGAGGATACATGTCTGCAGCATGATGCCCCAGCGCTAGAAATCACTGCAGACATCCTAGCAATATGATTGAACTCATATTAAAGCTACCTTAAGAATCCAAATGACACACACACATTCATTATTGATCTTATGGACAGTGACGCATACCGTACGCTGATACTTTACTTGTTGGAGATATTCATTCTCTCTCTCTCTCTCTCTCTCTCTCTCTCTCTCTCTCTCTCTCTCTATATATATATATATATATATATATATATATATATATATGACGAACGAGGTTCGTTTCCCGATAATGAGTTTTGACACAATTGAGACAGTGCGTGTGCTGCGTGAAATATATACATATATACATCGATGCAGAAGATCGATGGAAACAACCCAGAGCATAACCTCAGTGATCACAATTTCCTCCACGAAAGCATAATTAAGTACGATTTTTTCTGCACCTGTGACCGCTGATGTAACACGCACACATAAGATCCCAGGTGTACAACCGTTGGCCTAATATCCGATCCCACACTTTTGGTGGTCTGCCCGCAAACATTTAATTTGTGTTTTCTGCAGGCAGTGGCACGAACAGGCATACTATCGAACTTCCGTCTGGCGTGTACGACATAGGATCTATGAATGAAGAAATTCGACGAAAAATTTCAGTGTTGACTGGGAAAGACTCTAAAGCTTTACCTGCCCATCAACCAACACTCGATTAATGTTTGCTTTTTACTGGTCCGAACAGGCATACTATCGATCTTCCCTCTGGCGTGTACGACATAGAATCGACTAATGAAGATATTCGACGAATATTTTCGGTGTTGACTGGCAAATACTCAAAAATGTATATGCGTTCCCATGAACCAACACTCAGTTCTGTCATCGCCATAGAATCTCAAACGTATACGGTTGATATTGCATGATCGTCATTACAGATCAGTTTTAGTTTGGCCTGGATACATTTCAGATGATAAATAATTCCTGCGTGTGGGATATGATATCGTGCCAGACATTGTGAGAATTACCTCAACAGCGAAAGTCAATGTAACTCCATAAGAAATAGTGATGAAAGCAAGTTACATACTGCATGGGTTTCCACCAACCGTGGAACCAGGTGATTTGAGATCGATTACGCCTGTGTATTTGCCATGCCATAATAAACGGCTGATACATATTCATTTTTCCTTTGTGGATCAAGATGGTGTGTGTTTGATCTGCGCAGAAAAACATTGTTGATACAATTGTACATTAGAGATCGACCTAACATTTAATAGTAACAACAATAATGACAATAAATTATTTGCTCAAACCTGTGTACATTACATATTAAGGAACAGGACCCCGTTTCACCACGCGATGCAAATGTACGCAAATAATTTTCGTAAGTTTTAAGCGTGAGAAAATCTTATGCTATTTTGTACGTGTGTTTCACAAAGGTATCCGTAAGAAGATTTAGTGCGTCTAAGAATATATTTTGTGTCAGCTACTCTTTTCTCTGGGAGGTAGATATTAAATCGGCAAAATATAATAGGGCACACGTAAAATACCTACAAAGGACGGTGACAAACACGAGACAAGAACAACAATAGCAATACAATGCCCCCCCCCCAACAAAAATAGGGCAAACAACGCCTTGATATATTGGTCATATTAAATGATATATATATATATATATATATATATATATATATATATATATAGATAATATTTCTGTTAAAAAATGTACATGTGTGCGAGTGTGTGTGTGTGTGGACGGACTTATGATTATGCATCCGTCAGGAGCTGTCAGAGTTACATCATCACTCCCGTCCAAAATAAAGCCTTAAAACTAAACCCTTTAAAGACGTTACGCCCTTGACTGATATAAATATTGTAGCTAGTGCTTTTTTATTTGCAAAATAAATAATATTTTAACAAGTCCAGATTTTCATACTTTACTGTGTAATGGAAAAGCAATAATTGTGTGTGTGTGTGTGTGTGTGTGTGAGAGAGAGAGAGAGAGAGAGAGAGAGAGAGAGAGAGAGAGAGAGAGAGAGAGAGAGAAGGAGGAACTATAAGTCGATGAATAAACATAAATTAACTTACTTGATGAAGATATCTGCTAATCCATAGCTCTTAAGCTGTCTATATCAAAATGGTTATTTAAGCACTTCACTATACTTATCGACTTTTATTTCCTTAAATTCATAAATGTACTAAGGTCCTCATGCTGCCGTTTCCAATGACAAACCAGCAGAGTCCACCATTATAGATGAGAAGGTAAATGTGACATTTTAAGCAATCCTTTACGTCAGCTACATCCATCCTAACTAACTTGATATTCATTGTAATGCTAAGAATACAGATTCAGTTAGGTTTTAATTTCACTTTTGCTTAAATTATTTGCCCTATAAGACCTAAATCTGACAAAATCACCATTAACTCGTGCTATAACACCCCATCTCTGGTTGTAGGCTCGTAAAACCTTGGAATAAAATTACATTGTTTACAGTGGGACGTGATGTAGATCTATTGCGTTAGAATAGGGATCTTTTTATTTCATTCGTTCTTTATTTCTCTCTCTCTCTCTCTCTCTCTCTCTCTCTCTCTCTCTCTCAGACACACACATACACACGTTATAAACTCTGTCAGCATATGATTAAGTTATTGACCATAAGTAGTAAAGGTTAATGGGAGTTCTTGCTCATTTTTTCTTGCTCATCTGTCTCCCTGATACACCTTTTCCCAATGGGTTGTGGCTCACAATTTTGTGGTCGTTTTGTGTCCATGGGCAAGTGTGTGAGTTCTATCGATGGAGTAACGTTTGTCATCAAAGAGACATAGTCCATTTGTGTGGATGAGCATTGTAGATATTTTGTGTTGCTGTTATCTGAAAGTTCTCATGATGTAGTAATGCATATGTCCGTGTCGTGCTTGTATGTAATGTTAGTGGGTGGCTATTTTGACAGTGACGGTTTGTTTGACTCCTTTGGCTGTTTCCACGACGTTGCCATCGTCAAGAGTGATGTAGTACATTTTAGCTCGAAGTCCTATGAATTCCGTGATGGGTATGCCATGAGTTTCATCTTTGAATTTTTCGGGTACATTTTATTGTCGTCACAGTGGAATGGACTGTTTTGTAGATAATCACTAAGATCGAAGAGTTGTCTGTGTGGATGGAAGTCTGTATCGGTCATGAATAGTCTGGCTTTGTCTCCCTACTGGTGTTTGATGAAGTCATAATGAAACTTCAGCATGAGCATCTTGGAGAGCGCGAGAACAGCTGCCCCGACGTACATGGATTTATCAAGTTTGAGATTAGTTTTTCTTGATTCAATGGCGACGAGTTCTTCGTCAAAGATTTTCACGTGGAGAAAGACATCGTTGGTTATGAACTTGTCTCATCGTCGAACGTGATTGACGATTTCGGTTTTCTGTCGATGTCAGGTGTTTTCCATGGTTTTTCTGAAGACGCTATTGTTCATGAGTTTGAAGAAGTCTTTGTCAAAGTCTGTGGTGGCACTGGCTCGTTGTGTTGTGTTGAAGCCGATTTAGGGTTTCATCCACGGTGACTGACGAAACTTGAGAGCACGATGAAATTTGTCAAGAACGAGTATGTGTTGTAGAGCTTGTTCGAGCAGTCGATGGTGTAGTTTGTATTTGGTTTTGTTGCTGAGATTGGGTACCAGTTTGTTTCACCTTGGCATCTCCAAGTCTGAACTGGTGTTTTTTGTTGTAATTGTTGTGGAGAGAGGGCATCAAGTTGGTGACTTTGTTGAGCACAGAAGGGGTAATCGTTATGAGCGTCGTGGAGATGTTGTGTATACTCAAGGTCAACTTCGTCAAAATAGCCCAAGTCGTCGTGGTATACCGATTGTCTTTCCTCAAGAAACTGTTCTTCGGTGATCCAGTGAAAATCTCCTACGGGTAGCGGTTGTGACATGGTCTAGGCATCGAGGTAGAGGATGTAAAATGGCGGTTTGGTGGGATCGTAGTGTTTCATGTACTTGTGGCTAGTAACGGCATGTTTTGTGCTTATGACGGAGATTCCTCCTCGTACCATCTGATCGGTGAACATGAACATGTCTGGATCGTTGAAGAGTTCTAGTGTCACTCTGGACTGTTTGAGGAGAGCACTCCAGGAGAGTCCTGGTGCTGGGAACTACCAGAGTGGATCGAGTTGGTAATGATTTAAGCACGTGCGTCTGAAATTTTCGAACACTTATGTGAGTATGAGCAGGTCAGTTTTCAAGTACAGGTCATGATAATGTCCGAGAGTTTGACAATCAAACTATTTCCATATCTTGCACGCGTATTGGTATTCGTCGTCGGTGATGCTTGAGAGATGTAAGAGGGAATAAAAGGCGTCTTGACGTGGCAACGACGTTTTTTCAAATCTTGACTACGCAACGATGTATTCGTATTAATAGACTCCTTTTTGCTTGAGCAAGTCCGCCTTGTCACCAAATTCTTTTTCCAGATGAGCAAACTGAGGACAGTTTTTAGCGAGTTCTTCTAGCGATGCCGACATGAACTGAAACGAATCGATGAATCGGAAAGGCCGAATTGAGAACGACATGAACTTTTCAAAATTGTTGGGGACGCATTTGATTTGAGTTCCCACTTCGTCGAGAAGTGGTTTGAATCGCGGATGACTCAGTGCTGCCAGGAAATAATGTCCATCCTATCCTCGAAGATTATGCGCGATCACTAGGATGAAGTCCGGATCTTTGAAGCGTAGATTACAGTGATCATGAGCTGCTCCTCGATAATGTCGTGACATGGCAATGGTCTGTGTCTTTTTTATCATGTGGCTGAAATAATTCTTTGCAACTGTGGCATCGCTGTTCTGATTTGTGCTGTCTCAGTTGTGATGGTGTAAGTGGAATCAACGTGGATGGCTTTTTCGTATGGCTTGAATTAATTTTCATTCAGCAACGAGTTGTTCATAGAACCACGGAATGCAGTCCTCACCATGACGATTGGGTGAGGACAAATGTTCATCAACGGAAGCCAATCGCGCATGGGATGTGTTTGTGTTCCACTTGAGTAAAAAATTGGTCTGGATAACGGTAGGTTGTAGAATGCTCTGCAGGAGTTCTTTATCGACTCCGCACTGAAGTACATGGGAATGATCGTAAATAAATCCTTTGTCGGCACTTCCATACGCTCTTTAGGTGCATCTGTGGGGTGCAAGACGCGTGATATTTTTATCTCGTTGTCGTTGAAGGGCTGGCAGATCGCTTTTGTATATTTGTTTCTCGATATCAGCTCGTCGTGATCGACTCATGATTACGAGCTGAAGTTGAAGAAGTTTGGAAGACTTAGAGGTTTTTCCAGTGAGCGCTTTGTACCTGTCTTGCAGTTGCTTCATGTACTGCTGCTTAGTGAGGATCTCTCGTTCCGCTAGTGCTTTGTACTCATTGGCGAGCTTGCTACGTGAGGTGTTGCTTCCCGGCATCGCCTTGAGGTCTCCTCTAATTCGTCCGATTAACTCATGCAGAGAGGCATTCGCTCTGGGATAGGGTACGTAAGTACCCTGCAACGGTCGAGCGACGCTCCTGAGTCGACAAGAAATATCATATCGAATGATAAAATCTTTTCCTGAATCGGCATTACTTGATTAAATTGATGACAGGCAAGATTCTAGTCTGTCCTTGCTATTATAGAGATGCTATGTAATATAGTCCCGTCTTTCATTTCTTTAATTGCTTGTTAATTTGTCATTTCTTTAATTTCTTGTTAATTTGTCATTTCTTTAATTGCTTGTTATTTTTGTATGGTAAAATTTTAATCTCGTGCATGTATATAGCAAAATGCCTCTGCGTGGAACTCATAAGTGTGCGGAGTTACCTCAGGGCATCACGGAAAAGTGCAACAAGGCATGCAAGAGAGTACTGCTCTCAGCATAATGTCCTTATCAAGCGAGGAAGTCCAGGGATGAAACAGTGTTTGGGTTGTCAGTAAGGTTCGAGGTCAGCTGCTAGTGTGTCAGCGCTGCGGTAATCTAAACATCAGGGCAATTAAATATTACTACGAAAAATCGAGAACTACCCATAGACCCCAAAACATTCAGCGGTGTTCCACTAGCTTTTGGCTAAGTTCAAGCATGACACAGTCAAAAAGTCGTGGAAAGTTCATCCAGTGTTTAGTCGTTACGAAGCTAATACGGAGGGATTGTTGCGTAGCGTACGCACTAAAATCAGGCATGGGGTTAGGTTTAGCTCCACTGTTTATTCTATCGTTCATTTGTTTGTAGGTGGGATAAGGGCTACGATGTACCGTCATCGTTCTGTGTTTGAAGCTCACCGAGGAGTCGTTCGCATCGGATATTCCGTAGTTGATGTAAACGGAGATAAGTCTGATAATAAGCTGTGCAACTTGGAGATACGACCTGATGAATAGCAAAAAATATTTCGGAACACCATGTTTTTTACGATTTTTTTTTTTGTTACTCTACTGATCTGTGCAACAACTTGTGAAGTTCTTCTCGGTGCATGCAAGGGATGCAATGCTTGAAAAGGAGTTCTTTATCATAGATGACGTTGATCTTTTCATTGTCGTAGAGCTCTTTCTGCTGTGCTGGCGTGAGTAATACGAGATCGTTTCCTATCCCAAGCACTTTGGTGATCGTTAGAGCCATGTTGATGTCTATGTTGAGATGGAACGCGTTCATGATGACATCCTCGAGATCTTTCCGATTTTACACGATGATGTACGTGAGATATCGCGTCTGATTCACTTTGTCGCTGTGGTCTACTTCTGCAGCCATGTCCACGTCATCCATGGTATTCTATACTAAGATAATTTTAAGATCTTTTTAAGCGATTTTTCACTCATACAACGCATGCAATGCTGTCTGATCAGATTCCGTCGTAATAAGTCTTGAAGACGCTGTTTCGGGATACCTCCACACGCTGATCTCGCGTGAGTAGAGTAACGCCTGTCCACGCGCTGACCCTTGTGTTTTTGTCAGAGTCAGTTCGAGCAACACAGGAACGCAATGGCTTCATGAAGCTATTTGGGATGATGAAAGATCAGGTCGGTGACAAAGACCTTGTTGTCAGACATCTTTTATAAGATTAGGTCTCATATTTTTGGTCATAATACTTTCCAAACGGCTTAGTTGAGTCAACCCGCATTGGCTGCCCACCGTGTCCACGATGAGATCGTCGACTGTTCTCATCTCTTAAATGAGCCGTGGCATGTCAAGAGGAGCCCCGCGTAGTTTCGATCGGATTTTATTGAGCATTTTTTGATACGACAGCATGGCCTGCTATGTGATATTTTTTTGTGGCCTCCAGTCGTAGCTCAAGACGTTTCATCATGGTCTGCATTGCCAGTGCAGCTCCGGACACAATGAGCATCATCGGGTTGGATAGCGCTCCTGTGGAGATGACCCCAGTGGCTGTCACTGCGAGTGGAATCATCGAGATGAATCTCAGTATGTGATTGTAGTAGAAGTAATACAATTCTAGTTCGCGACGCTACTCCGCCGACAAATTCTCGTCGATGTGGTTGAAATCGATGATGGGCTTCATGCTCCTAAACTCTTGATGAGCGTTTCAAGCTGTGACAGGTAATCTTTTTGAGGAATTTGATATGCGTTTGATCCACGGTGACGGTTCTATCGTCGAACTCGTTGGTGAGGCTACAGTTAATCAGTATCCTAAACAACAGATTCCTTTTTATCTCGGTCATCTGGTGTAATTTTACAAGATCCACCAACGGTTCAGGTTCATATGCTGTAAGCATTCATAAGAAATTGCCACTACTGCTACACGAAACGTGATAGTGTATGGATCACCACGGTCATAACTGTAAAGGTGATAAAAAGCTTTAGCTATATTCTCCACGTTTCAGTTGACTTTTCGTAAGCTACTATTTCTCGAGAAAGATCAACCACATCCAGGAGAGATTCATACTTTGAAGGGTTTATTTTCACCTCCTGAGAGGCTACAGGAAGATTGGCAAAATGCCACTTGACGATGGCGTCACCATCCTTAAGAACATTGGCTAGCTTAGTTAAGAGTTCGTCGCGCTTAAAACTCTTTAGGTATTGGTGAAAAGCCGCGGTCAGATTAGGGTCCACTTTTCCATGGTCTCCGTACCTGACCACGTAATACAAGGATTCTATGGCCTCAAGAGGATCAGCACGTATGTAACAGAAACCGATGGCGTCTCATCAATATCACTGTCAGCAGAGCGTTTGTCGGGAGACATCACTTCCAAGATTGTATCCACATCCTGGTACAATTTTCGTTTGTCGATAGCATCACGCAGTTTTCGATTACAGCGAAATCGTTTTCCTGACACAACTTTATCCATGTAGTCATGATCTTTTTGTGTGCGTCATCGTCTTCCTTTCGACCAAATCGTCGTCGTTTAACGTATCCTGGTTTCACAATGGCACCCATGAGGTGTGGATGTAACTCGTTAATGATATCGTGGACGATGCCTTCGATGTGCTTACCAGTCTCGCAGATTCTCAATCGTTACAAAATTTGAAAATGGCGAAATACCCATCGATGGCTTCTCTGAGCTGCTGCTGACGCATGCTTCCCACGGAAATGTGAGACACATTCACCTCGTCGTGCTTCCATCATTCGTGATCAGTTTCCAGCAATGATTTACTCGCATTTCTCACCTGGTTGATATCGGCATAAACTCCCGGGGTACGCTTGAGCATGTGATTGGCAATTTCAGCATACAACGCATCCTGCCTATAAGTATCATCGAACAACAACTGGTAAAGTTCGATCGCCACTTGCATCATAACCGCCATGGTGACTATATCATATTAATTCATCCACAGTAAAAATTGGAAAATAACTCAAGCCTGGATTGGGTGGTTCTGTTGTGAGCGCTGTAAAATTAACGTTGTATACTTTGTGTAACCGCCGGCGATGTAAAATTGAAGTATACTGGCTCCGATCGCTGCTGTACCATTACACATCCGCGGTTCTCTCAGGTTTCATGTCATCAAGTCTCCCTGCACCAGAGGTTCATCCACGCGCCTGAAATTTCCAGAGTGCACCTGCCTGATGTAACTATTCGTAGTCAAAAATTGGATGTAATTTCGCCTCCCAAGTATGTGGGTGATATTATACACTCTAAAAGACGTAGAAAATTCCGTTGACGCTGATACGATTACGCCACATCTATTTCCAGCATTTCCTTTGAGCGTTGGAATGTATCGCAGATTATTTCCAACGTGTCTAGTGTAAATGTGCTTTTTTGTGGACACTTCGTTTTTTGTCGTGGGCGCAGTAGCCACGGTGAGATTTCCTGTGAATGTTCCTCCCGTCGTTAATAATTGTGAGCCACCAAACAAGTTCAAGTGCAAGTACGATATCGCCTGGGTGTTATCGGTGATCGGCCATGTCGCTGGAAGTCAGCTTAAAGTTTTTCTTCCAATGTTTAAGTTGCCGGTGAGTGTTCCACCCGTTTTATCATACTTGTTCACCAGTGCCACCTCGTGATACGCTGACGATACGGCCTGCGACGACACCAGAGATTGTCCGTTTGGTGCTTGAAGTCCATATAAGATCCTTCCACCCAAGTTTAAGCTACCTGCGACAGTTCCACCTGTCAACGACAATTTGGTCTGCACGAGTCTGCTTACATGAGACCATCGTGCATCACTGACGTCCGGGAGTGGATAACTCACGTCTTTTAGATTGGTGAGGCTATGCCCGCTCATGTTGAGATGACCAGTCATAGAATCCCTGCGCCGTTGACTTTTTATCAAGGTCATCTTGACTTGTTGATGAACTACCTCCAGACTCGATTAGCGATCCAAAGGACGTATACATGATTCGCTAAGTGAATGATTTCACACGCAAAGTATATATAGAGAATGAACATCAGCAACTTCGATACGAGGGAGAAAACGAAAGCGCATCCGCATAATTTTTTATTCCCGATTGCCTTTTACATCAATCTTGGGTCTGACCGGTAGTGGCAAAACGAATCTCCTCATAAACATGCTTCTCAATAACATGCTGAAGTACGATCGCTTGAAGATTTACACTCTCAATCCTCATCAGGATAAATACAATACGCTTCGCGAATTCGGAGAAGTGTTGCGGGAGATGATGTTTCCAGCGACTGTGCCGCCAGGGAAGTTTTTACATCTCCGACCCAGAAGAGATCCAACCCGTAGAAGAACTGGATTCGGACGAAAATAAAATCATCGTGCTTGACAACATTAAGATCGATCGAGAACATGAATAAGATCTGAGAGTATTTTCCATTGTCGAGGAACAAGCGTAGTAACAGTATTTATCTCACTCAGTCGTACTACGACGTGCCTAAATATATCCGACGCAACACGGGACGCTTTGTCCTGTTTTCCGGACTCAATAACCAAGACATCGACGCGATCGCGAGAGACCATTGCAGTGATATCACCGCCCAACAATTCAAAAACTGCTATGATGCGGTGACTACATCCTCCAAGCACGATTTTATGACCTTTCATCGCGATGCGCAAACAATTCCGGAACTTTATCGAGAAGGCTTTGACGAATTTTACGTACCTGATTAGTAGATGAGCAACTCTATTGTCGACATGCCGTTTGAAAAGGAAGCACACATCGTCAGTGAGGGGATGTTCTCAGAATCATTATCGAGCAGTGGGCAACATTACGTCAGCGCTTCCTCGAAGACAAGGTAGGCCAGCAGCTCTTTCAGCGGGATGTTGCGGGCGAGATCTTTAAGCCGATATTGGCAAAAATCGACGAGGTCAAAACGAGGTACGATGTCAAGTAAGAGCAGTTGCTGGAAAGCTCATGTAAATTCGTCCTAATCCCTTTATTTACTATCCCATCCTGAACATGTACACGATCTCGGAAGTCATCATGTGGCTTACTCTCGATAATAATAGCCAAATAATCACTAACTATCTGCATGAACGCAACAAGACGTGATCAAAAACAAAGTTCGCAGATAACATAGCAAGCATGAGACGAGTGCATCAACGCAAAACCGTGGGTGGATTTTTATCCACTCTGTCTTTTTCCACGCCAGCAGCTCTTCCAGGCATTGCAGCAAAAGCAGCTCCGATTGCCCTCAAAGTAGCCGAAGCTGGAGCTACCGGAGCTGCCTCTGCCGCTAAAACGGCCGTAGGCCAAAAAAAAAAAAAAAAAAAGCCAGCAAAATCA
>JAECUM010037680.1:0-13230 GCA_016617855.1 Megalonaias nervosa
TTAATTTAAATATATATTTGGCTTAATTATAATATGGAGGAATTTATGAGATTATTTACGATTAAGCCCTCTAAAGCCAGATTCGATCTCGACAGAATAGCCCCTCAATTACCAAGGCCAGCTTTGGTTGATTTAACAAATAAAACTTTAATCAATCGTATCAGTGAAGCCAAGAAAGAATTTCGCAATGATGGTGCAGCTCATGTATGGTCAACATTCAGAATTGTACGCGACGCCGGTGGCGTTGTCGATGCTACAATGAATGATAAACGAGCAGCGACAATTATTAATTATCTCGATGCTACACGAAAATATATTTTTCAAATAAAATTTATCGTAGCGACAGACGACGACATATGGATTATCCGTGACAAACGTGATCATGTTCGTGTGTCTCGTCAGGGTTATGGTGGACGGTATTGTAACGATAAATAAAAATTCCAAACCAGGAATACTGACTGGGATTGATAGACCTTATTATGAACGAGCATATGCTGTAACGGCAGTTGTTTATGCGATATATCCACTGAATGATAAACCCAACGTCGATAAACTTCTACCAATGAAAATTTCTCGCCTGAATTGTGTTGCTGAGCGAGTTACAGAACATTTCACAAACGCTAAATGAGGAAACGGTTTAACGGATCTAAGGCGGAAAAAAAATGAATGAATGGGCAGGAACAGTTATAGATACTGGAGCGTCTATCAAAGATGTTGCTGAACTGGAAAAAAGTTGAGATTTCCAATAAGAGTGAAGGCATTAACCGGAGAGATTTTATGCGAATCGAAATATTAAAAAAGTGGAACTTCGATAGAAATTTTTGATCATAACGCACACGCGTGGACTTCGGATATAACAATATTTCCACAAAATCGGACTGTTAAATTCTATAATGTTTGCAATATGTTTGATTTTATCGGAAATATCACTAAAAATGATCCTGTATCTGCGTGGTTGTTTCAGAGTTCGGAATGTGGAAATTATGATCAGTTTGTTCGACCTAACGAAGATATGTACCGTATGGAATCCCTACACGATAATATGAAAACGGAGATAAAATCGACTCCGATGAAGTCGAACGATTACTCAGTAATTGTTTTACCGTTCCGTCAGTCGCTGCCCACGCTGCTCAGAAGAAAAATTCATGGAAACCAACACGATTGGAATTTCTTGAAGATATCCAACGGAGTTGTTTCGAGTACGGACACGGTGGATTATGTAATCAACGTAAGGGTACTAGTGTTTTGCTTTTACAGAAGTGAAGGCGGCTGTAATTGTGTATCTTCAGGAATTACTTGTAACTGTTCGCGTACAAATCCACGCGACGAGCAGTTGAATCTAGTCTGTAGATTTCAGGTCTACCCGTGGATCGTACCACGCTGGAAATTTTATGTGTGGTCACACTCCAAATAGGATCAGTTGCTCTTATTTTACCACTTTCAAGTTCACCGGGTTCATATAAATATTTTACGGTAACCTTACCTAATACTGGTTGTTTTGAGGAAGAGTCACGTCGTTGTATTGGTATATTTTTTTTTTGTGATCGCGCTGATGGGTCTCATGGAAGTTGCACGAGTAATTTCATTATTTAACGCAGCTATCACACTTGATAGTCTTGCAACCCATTCACGAGATCTTTTGTCCACGGACATATGGTCAGTGAATATTTCCTTTGAATATTGATATCCAAATAACCGCTCAGCAAATGTTCGATTAAATCGTTCAACGATTGCCTGATCGCGATGAACTGCGGTATGTCCTCGTCTGAGTTTTACTTTATGTTTTTTCATCAGAGATGATACTGCACCAAGAAATTCTTTGTCAGGATCAACCTGTAGTAGCTGTGGCCATCGTAGACCACTGCGTTGATAAATTCGTTCAAAAGCAGATGCAACTTCAGCTGCTGTTTATGTTGATAATGGTTCTGCTTCTTTATATCTACTTGCAACGACAACGACAGTTAAGGCGTATTTGTATGTGCATGATTGACGTCTACGTGTTTTAATAGTATCATGTGGTAAAAACAAAATATTTGCTTGATGTACTTCATTGGGAGTACTGACATCAAAATGTGCGTACTGAATTTTTTTTTAGGTGATGGTAGATAAATTTGCCATATTGCCTGTCGTGCTAACCAATTCGCAGCAACAGAACGTGTGGCATTTGCTGCATCAGCAAGTTTACCAATCGCTTCTTTACCCCTCCAATATCTCTTGGGCTATCATAAATCGATCCCATTACAATAATTATGTATGATTAATTACCGGCTCATAGCATTAGTTTACCTTTCATTGCTGATTTTACTAGGAAGCTAGCAAGTTTATCTCTGAGAGATTTATTTTTTTATGGAATTTAACGAGTGAATCAACTTCACATCTGCAATATGTCGTTGTTGTAGATCTTTATTTTTATATGTAACATCATGAATATGGCACGCTTGATCAATCGCATTTATTGGATACTCTCCGGGTCTTGGTTGGTCTCGTTCGTTAAGTCGGATATCAAGTCGGGTTCCAGGACCACAATAATTATATCCAGGAAAATGTTTTTCTCCTGGGTATTTAGCCCATGGAGTTCCTAGTAATTTTCCCAAAGATGCAGCGATATCACCACCTGTCTTCGTACGAGACGAAACAAATTTGTATTTGCTTGTACCACATTTCATACACTTGCCTGTAAGTACAAGTTATTTTTATTTTTTGTTCTTATTGTTGTTAATCTACTGGTGGAGGTGGATGCTCTGCATCGAACACAATATAAATTCATATTATTTATTATATTTGTACAACATGGATGCCATTGATTTCTCAGCGACACGAAAGCAAGAGCCAATCAAGCATCATGGAACGTTACCAAATTCTATCAGAGCAATTATCATAGGTCCATCTGGGTCTGGTAAGACGCAATTATTGCTTAATCTGATAATGAGATGGCTAAAGTGGGATAAGTTGTATTTAGTGGCACCATCCGTAGATGATCAGCGATGCAACCATGTGCTTAAAGATTTTAATGAAGAAGCGAAGTCGTTGGATGAAGATAAAGATGAAGATGATAATGATATTATTGATTTTATCACCATAATTGATGAAGCTCCATCTGTGGATGATCTCGATGGACGTATTAATAATCTCGTAGTATATGATGATGTGATGCTGAACAAACAATCAAATCCAGCTCGGATATTTTCCCGAGGCAGACACAAAAACACTGATATTATATATGTTACTCAGCGATATACACAAATACCTAAAATGATCAGAGATAACTGCAATCTTCTGGTTGTGTTTAATGGAGTCGATATACATATTCTGCGAAACATTCATCAGACTTGGCGTTCAGGGCATATTGACATGATTACATTCAAATATTTCTTCCCAAAAGCGCAAGCTACCCCACACGGATTTATCACGATAAATTTACGTGATCCTCGTTCGCAATATCGTATAGGTCTCGATAAAATTTTTGACTGAAAAACACAGCAGCAGGGAGGGTGACGACAAAGAAGGAGTGAGCGCGCAAGTAAACAAAACACGCCATAAAAAACAAAAACTAAAAAAATCAAAAACGAAGTAACCGAAATAAGCTAACCTGATCGGAAAAGTTTCGGGCTTTTTTTTAGAGATTTCGGTTTTGACATTATTGACATTTGTATTTTTGTCTCCGTAGGAAACTTTTCAGAGTAATCTCTAATTGAAAACTTTGTAGGATCCACCCTCCTTGCTGCTAATTAAAACTGTGCTTTCAAACAGATCAGAATACATAGACAAGGAACAATCCTATATAAATGAAATTATTTTTTGCAGCCGTCACATTTTCTTTAAATATTTCTCTAAATTTGCTTAATAACCTATAATTACTACTATGACAATGAAATATCCGTGATATAATTTGCGCTTACATAAATTTACGTAAAATAACAAATGTCGTTATGGCTCATCGATTTCGCGGTCAATAAAAATATTTTGAAGCATCTCAACAAGTTGAAATAAACAGGTTGAAACATAATAAATTTAAAGGTTTAATTCCTGTGGAAACAGCCATGTAAAGTTTTGCAAACACAACGGTTTTGTGTTTTAATTTGTTTGTCTTGTCTATTTTTTGTCTATGTTTTGTATTTGCCTTTGAAAAAAACTCATTAAGAGTCGAAAGCGCTCAGGCTAGTTAGATACTAGTTTTGCACTGTTCGTTGTCAGTTTATGGCATTTATATTAATCAATCCCTTTCACACGTGATCCCTTGCTGGATCCAGTGCACTTGAAA
Source organism: Megalonaias nervosa (assembly GCA_016617855.1). Taxonomy (NCBI): domain Eukaryota; kingdom Metazoa; phylum Mollusca; class Bivalvia; order Unionida; family Unionidae; genus Megalonaias; species Megalonaias nervosa. Next base: position 4,262 of record JAECUM010037680.1, read on the forward strand.
GGACTGTTATTCGCCATATGATTTGTGTGTGTGTGTATATATATATATATATATATATATATATATATATATATACTATATAACATATATATATATATATATATATATATATATATATATATACATATATAGTAACCGTTTCGGAATAAAAGTATCAAAAATAACACCAGTTCACCTGATTCATTATCTTTGTTAGAGGTTATTTCGTTTCGTCAAAAGTAAATGTATATATGACAATCAAAGACATTTTTTCGATTGTAAATACCGAAAGACCCAAAAATGCTTGATTATATTATTTGACGGGTTGTTACAACCATTGCAAGATTTCAAAACCTGCTTTTCATCACATTCCCTAACGTAATTCACTCTTTCTGATTGGTCGGATGTCGTTGTAGCCGTTATATTTACAATTTGCAATCAGTAATGTCTTCGTCATTACGACGTCATGACTCTCCTTGTGCTCTAGTGCCAAGAAAAATTTAACTTTCGGCTTGTTTGTTTGTTTGGGTTTTTTTTGACAAGATTTTCCAAAGTCTGTAAGAAGTATCATACGAGGATACTGCCTGAGAAGTATGGAACGATAATGGTGGTTTTACTGCAGTAAATATCCATTTTTGCGACCAAGAAACCCCCCTAGCATTTACGTCACCAAATCATCAAATACTTGATTGATATCCCTACACTTCAAACAAGTTTTAGTTTATCGCTTATATAATTTTTATTTCTAGAAAGATTAATCTTGTAAATTTAATAGCGACAGACAGATTAATTTCAGGAAATCTGCGACAGATGCGTGCAAATGATTAGTTTACAATAAACAAATCTTCACTAGGTGTTTTGGTATCGATTGCAATCCAAACTATAAATCCTCTTCATCTACTGTCATATATACAGATGATATCCACCTTGGAAACACATAACCGTAATATAAAAAACACATCATGATAATATAAAAACACATAATTATATGAAAACACAATAATAATGTAAAACTAATAATAATAATAATAATAATAATAATAATAATAATAATAATAATAATAATAATAATAATAATAATAATGATAATGATAATATAAAACATATAATATAGAAAAACACAATAATAATAATAATATAAATAATAATAATAATAATAATAATAATAATAATAATAATAATAATGATAATGATAATGATAATATAAAACATATAATATAGAAAAACACAATATTAATAATAATATAAATAATAATAATAATAATAATAATAATAATAATAATAATAATAATAATGATAATATAAAACATATAATATAGAAAAACACAATATTAATAATAATAATAATAATAATAATAGTAATAATAATAATAATGATAATAATAATTTAGAAAAACATAATAATATAGAAACACAATAATAAAGTAAAACCAAATAATAATAATAAAACACATAAGAATATAAAAACAATAATAATGTAAAAACACAATGATAAAATAAACCATATAATAATACTGTTACGTGTAGGTTTGTACAAATGCAACAAAAGAAAAGAGTGAAGCCAACAAGCTTTGTATATTTTAACAAAATAATTTATTTCCCTAGAAAACAATGTAAAAAATAGAAAATAGGTCTTACGGTTTGTGAATATAATCCAAAAATTTAATCCTAAGATTGAAAAATATAAGTCCTATCACTAAACAGTTCTAATTGGATCCAGGTTCGATTCTTGATGAAATTCCAATATGAAGGCGATGACGTCAGATGATGTTTGTACTTATGGTAACAGATCCTCGTTGAATCACAGTTTATAATGTTTCCGTTAAACTCCAGAATAAATTTCCACTGAATTTCTTTCTCCCAGAACTTTTATAAATATGAAGCACTTGTTTAGTTTTCTAGAGAATAAATTATTAAATTAAAAAATAGACGAACTTCAAACAATCTGGCATCAACAATAAAAACCTCTTGAGCCCTCAAGGTTTAAAATACAACTCAATAGATCTAGTAGAAAATGGCTGTTTTAAGCCTCGATTTTAGATCACATGGTAGTTCACGTGACAGGCTACGTGATTTTTAACTTGAACAGAGCAGCAAATAAAAAAAAAAAAGACAATTATCACGTTGTTAGAATAGCCCTATCTAAGAATCAAAATTTTCACACTGGAAATAAATAAAAAAGAAAGGCTGTATACAATTCAGCTAACACGCGGGCCGAAATGACCTTGGCAATAGCCAATCGTCTTCACTCGATGTTTACAAAATCTATGAACTAAAAGTAGTGCTGAAGTAACTTATAATCTAATCGGGTCAAGCCAATTTTCCGAAAAGAGACTCAAATCCAATGAAAATTATTATTACAATAAAATGTAATGAAACAAAAATAAAATAAAAAAGAATTTTAAAACTAAGACACAAGCAATTTAATTACATATTCGTAACAATACATAAACTACTACTACTATTACTACTACTACTGCTAATAATAATAATAATAATAATAATAATAATAATAATAATAATAATAATAATAATAATAATAATAATAATAATAATAATAATAATAATGATAATAATAATATAATATATAATTGTAATGTTAAACACATAATGATAATATTACAGCACATAACGACAATATAAAGCTGCTGAGTTAATGACAAATGGAGTAAATATTATCAAGGGGATCAATATTATTTTGGTGTGGAAGTTATACCTTTTGTGGGAAAACACTGAGACACACTCACAAACATTATTACCTGCGTTTTGAATCGGTTTGTTGAATTCAACTGGTGTCAGCAGTTTATTGATAGTCCAACTGTCAAACGTTAATATAACATTCATTAGATCATCGTCTCACTTCCTCTTTAAATAAATCAATAAATAAATAAATAAAACATCACTTACTAGTGTTCGATCAATCAGTTATTCATGCAATATATATTTAAAATAAATAAATAAGTAGATAAAGAAGGAAATAAAAATCTGTTTATCAGGTAATCAATCAATCGAGCAACTATTAGATCAATCAGTGAACCATTTTTTTCTAGTCTCATCTTCAGTAGTCGACTGAAGATGATAATATTTTCAAATTACCTTTCTAATCTCATCTCCAGTAGTCGACTGAAGATGATAATGTTTTCAACTTACCTTTCTAATCTCATCTCCAGTAGTCGACTGAAGATGATAATATTTTCAAATTGCCACCTCCCTCCAATTTTCATAACCACTTCGTAAGCAACCATACATCTGGAATCCTATCAGATAATTCAAAAGTCAATGTCAGCGAATTTTGAACGATATGCATTTAATTACATGTACAATTTTCGAAGTTTAATTATATGATGATGTAGTCCTTAACCCGTGTATGATATATACAGTCCAAATGTTTGCCTCCTTTGGAATTTGTTTTATGTGTGTGATAATTTGTTTTATGTGTGTGATAATTATGTACTGGCTGGTACTTTGCATGTGATAAGAATTTTGTATGTGATAAGAATTTTGTATATTGTTTGCAACGAACCAAGTTCTTTTTGTGTAGAACATTGCCAAGTGTCATAAATACCACCATATTTGAATGGTGGTATTTATGACACTTGAATGAGTGCAGAACAAATACGTGTCACCAGCTGCGAATTTTTTTTTTATTTATACGACATACGGAGCCATGAAAAGGTTTGTTATCTTGTTTGGTTTAATTTAAGGTAGACATTTGTTGCACGTTCCAAGAAAATCAAAGGTTGAATGAAAACGACTTTTAACTGCGATCCAAGTGTTTGTTTGAAGCTTACCTAATCAATTGCTACCAGAAATAAGTGCAGCCTCTAAAATCCATGACGCTAGGTGCTATTGACGAGGCCTCTACAATCCATGACGCTAGGTGCTATTGACGAGGCCTCTACAATCCATGACGCTAGGCGCTATTGATGTGGCCTGTACAATCCATGACGCTAGGTGCTCTTGACGAGGCCTCTACAATCCATGACGCTAGGTGCTATTGACAAGGCCTCTACAATCCATGACGCTAGGTGCTATTGACGAGGCTTTACACTTCATGAGATGTTATCATTGTGAGATCAATACTAACACTTTTTCACGATATAGCTAAAGTACTGAGATCAAACAGAAGAAAAATGAATAATTTATAATATTTGGCAATATAAGTCAATTATGGTTTTAATAAAATGTGTGTTATGAAAAAGTAATTTGCATCAAAATGAATAATATGCCATTTCAATTAATAAATCCTTCTACAATTTCAGTTAATCAGTCCTTCCAAGGGATCTATCCTTTTATAATTTTATTTTATCCATCCTGACAGAACTATTCGTTGAAAAGAAAAACCTACGTATAACAGTTTTACTGAAGAAAACTTCCTGAAGAATTGTCTTGTACAATCACAAGTTCGTCAAAGTTTGGAAAAAGAAGTATTTTTTGGTTGAGGCGATAATACCTTAGAGAGGACGTCACTAGATATGGTTCACATTAGGCCCACCCTCATGTCCTGTTGGGATCACCAAAAAGAGTATAATTGATCCAGGCATTGGTGTTTATTTATAGGTCTGCATTAACTTCCTGCACGTGTATTTTTATAATGGTAATCAACTTCCTGTACGTTCATTTTTATAATGGTAATCCACGTCCTGCACGTGCGTGATATTACTTGTTACCTGGGTATAACGTAGTGAAATGAAACTCTTGAGAATCTGGATATACCGATATTTATAGAACTTTATGCATGCACATTAAAATACAAGCGATAAAGTCAACGGAAATTGTACTGATCAAAAGGGAATCATTTAGAGATTTTGACCTGCCTTTAATCGATTTCGTTCACTTACTGTTTCAGATTTCGATGCAACCGCAGTAAATACATCATAAAAAATAATCACTCATGTGCAACATGCATGTATTTACAAGTATTTGCTAAGAATAATATTTTGACCTTAAATCAGTAGATTTCAAGAAACGTCAATTAATCCTTTAACGAGTATTTTATGAACATGTAATGACAAATAATGCTGAGTATGATTTTTTGTGCAATGTCTTTTTTGACGTATGTTCAAAAGCAGAATAGCAAAGAAAAATTAATACAAACTACATGTATCAATCGTTTCCTGTTCGTTGAATGCTTGGACCCTTAATGACCAAATAGTGTGTATTTTTGCTGGTCTAAAATGTGGTCATTTTTTCAGTGACAGGGGATTTTAATAATTGGCTTGTTGATTTTAGCAGTTTTAGAGACAGAGAGGTTATACTATTTAAAGTGGTAAATTTACTTAAAGTTTTTCCAGCCCTCCACTTTTGCTTGTCACAAAGAAGTACAGATCTGCTTGTAATGGCTTAAAGTCAAATAGGGCAGACCGCTCCGGTGGCCTAGCGGTTAGAGCGTCCCCCTTGAATGCGGGAGGTCGCGGGTTCGAACCGAGTCATACCAAATACATATCAAAAATGGTACTAACAGCTGCCTCACTAGGCGCTCAGCATTAACAGGTTAGTGTTAGGACTGGTCGGCCTGGTGTCAGGATAATGTGACTGGGTGGAACGGGATGCCATATGTCTGCTGCATGATGTCCCAGTGCTAGACATCACTATTAACTGCCACACTGAAGACGTTGTAGTGATATCACTGAAAAATTGTTAAAGCTACATTAAAAATCCAAATCACACACACACACACACACACACACACACACACACACACACACACACACACGGCATAATTGATAAGGCGAGAGTCGGCCCCAAGATTAATCACAGTACTGCGAATTAGTAACCAGGGGAAGCAGTATTATCTGTTCAAGCGCAAACAATAGAATATTACAAGAAGATATTTCTACGGTGTAGGCTTAATTATACGGAGGTGTCAAACGTAACTTGTGTATGATATTTAGAAATTTACCTGCTTTGAATTTAATTTACGTGTCTGGTTTAGATCAGTTTGAAGGAGTGTTATACAATTGCAAGCCACGAGCTACGGAAATAGTCCTATTTATAAGAAATACAGAACCATGAAAAGGAGTGTTACATTGTTTGATTTTATTTAAGTTAGGGATTTGTTGTGTGTAACAAGAAAATGAAAAGTTAAATCAAAACATAGTTTTTATCTTTTTAATTGAAAATAGGGTTGGATTTTGTAACCCGAGTTTATCTTTGAAATTTGTTTAATGAAATTACTGTATTGTTTACGACTAAGATGAAATGCTGAGCTCAAAAAATAAATATTTTATTATACTTGGAAATATAAGTCGATTACCATTTCATTAAAAGGTGTGAAGGAAAATTGAATGTTCAATAAACCTAGCAAGGTTCTCTTCCAATGAAGTCATCCTTCCACAATTTTTCGCTAAAAGAGAAACCACCAACATAAAGCAGCATTACTCCGGATAGATTCTTGCCGTGATCGTTGTAAAACATGGTGTTGTACAGCCACAAGTTCTTCAAACCTTTTGGAGAAGGAAACATTTATTGATTGAGCAGAAAGTGCCTTTGTTAGGATATCCCTCGAGATGGTGCCTATCAGGTCCGGTGTTAACGAATGTCCCAAAGATTTATGATACAAGAAAGAGCCGTCGACAGTTTTTTGCGTCAGTGTTTTCACATATATGCAATGGAAAAAGGATAAATGTACTTACAAATGCACACATGCTGAGCAGATGTAAACCACATTCTCCCCAAAACCCACAGTCGTATATTGAATTCAACTGGAAATATTTATTAGTTACATTTAGAAGGAATCTATCTGTTTCACCGCTTTTCTTAAAGGATGCCACTCTCACGAGAGTACGCGTAAGCATTACCATATTAAAAAAAATCTTGACCAGTCTGTCTACATTATTACTTTACGTTATGCATATAAACACATCTGCATCAGTCTGTTTACATCATTACCTGAAGTTATGCATATAAACAAGTCAATCTGAAAAATTCCTTGCGTTAAGCATATACATATATCTGAACCAGTCTAAAATTCAGTCTTATTCAAGTTATACATCTGGACCAGTCTGTCTGCTACAGCAAGAGCATATAAACTCATAGAGACATTGCTAGAAAGTCTCTCTTTATATCAATCAAACCTGCAATCAATCATCGTTCCAATAGGAATACGTCTCAAAACCAAGGATGAAATGCAATCATAAAAATACCAATGAAAGAGAATCTTGTGAACAAAGAAATAAACGCAAATACGGAAAAATTGGAGCCAGGCAAAATTAACAAAGGGAAGTGGAATAAAACCTGTAAGATAATAAATAGAAAGGGGCAGATTTCTTTTACAGTTAGAATACATATAGATATGGAATTTTCTGATAGAGAATCAAGTCCAGTTTAACTTCTGACTTTAAGAAAACGGCAACAGATCTTAAAGGGCATGACGGGGATCTTAATATCATTTTTCTCCATAAATATAGTCCTTGGCTTAACACGGCACATATTTCGCTCTCTATAATCTGGTAGGGGCCCCGAGTGGCCGAGTGGTCTAAAGGGCTCTCCGTTACGGATCACTGCCGTCTCACCTCCATCTGCGTGGGTTCGAGTCTAGGATTCGGCGAATGTGGATATGTGAGAAAGCTTGCCAGTACCTTCTCGTGTGTCGGTGGTTCTTTCCGGGGATTTCCCGGTTTCTTCCTCCACCATTAATACTGGCCGCCATGTATAGCCTATAGTGTGCTGAAAAATGGCGTTAAACCCCACAACAACAACAACAACAACAATAATCTGGTAAATAATGGGTCACATATTCTTCCTTTGAATTAAAATAAGATTTAGGAACTATGGTAAAGAATGTAAATGGCAAAAGCTTTAGCTGTCATGGATGTGTGTCCTTACGCTCGAAGGGAAAGGATTAAAATGTAAAGGGGTTAAGCTCTAGCTAACAAAGATATGTATCCTTCCGCTCGAAGGGAAATGGTTATTTTTTATTTTCATAGTATGTGGCATGCCTGAAAGATTCAGATTCATGACTTTTGTCAATATAGCAAAGTCTACATGAGGTGATAATACTTCATTTAAAACAAAAACGCATGATTTTCTACTTTTGAAAACACAATCCCAAATTGAAAGACTTGTCAACAAACCATATTTAAAATTCATATATTTGCATCTTCATTTATACATTATAATTATGTTTTGATAGTGGTACACATTCGATAATGGAAACTAACTGCCGATAAATTTACACGTCTTTTGTTGTAAAAGGTCAAAAGGTCAATAGGTCAAATTCTTGAGCTTATAATAGCAAAGAATGTACTTTCTTACAAATTATTAAAGGAAAACGTTAGAAAGAATACTTACCATAGCTTTGCATGCTTGCACACGAAGATCAGTTAACATATATGTTTCAAGAGCACGTTCTAAACCTTATTGACAAATTGCAACCAATACAATGCTCGGGGCTTTTAACGACGGTCTCTACAATAGATGGAATTCGAGTGCGTCAATGATATTATCATGCGTCCGTGTCTTCCTAAATTAATAACTATTACTGGATTTTAGTGCTCCTAAATTAATAACGATTACTAGATTTTCTGATAAAGATAACAACCGCACTGAATACACTTAGGGGCTTCAGAGACGAATACAGTTAAGGGCTTCTGAGACGAAAATACATCCGTGCTGAATGCAGTTAAGGGATTCTGAAACGAAAACGCATCCGTGCTGAATACAGTTAGGGGCTTCTGAGACGATAACGCATCCGTGCTAAATACACTCAGGGGCTTCTGAGACGAAAATGCATCCGTGCTGAATATAGTTAGGGGCTTCTGAGACGAAAATGCATCCGTGCTGAATACAGTTAGGGGCTTCTGAGACGATAATGCATCCGTGCTGAATACACTTAGGGGCTTCTGAGACGATTATGCATCCGTGCTGAATATAGTTAGGGACTTCTGAGACGAAAATGCATCTGTGCTGAATACAGTTAGGGATTCCAAGGCGATAATGCATCTCGGTTGCTATTCTCAGAGGGAACCTACAAAGTACACTTCTTTTCT
>JAECUM010037681.1:0-25804 GCA_016617855.1 Megalonaias nervosa
TAGGTTGGAATCAGCATTTTCTAAGAAAAAAAAAATTAATGAATGGAAATAACATTTCTAGAATGATCCTGATGTTTACAAAACAGTAACTTGTATTATGCATAATTCACTTAGGAAATTCTAAAACCTAGACCCAAATAAACATATTTACTTCTTCTATTAATAATAATAATAATAACACTTATTTTAAACCCATACATATGGAGAACAACCTAGGTATGTATTAGTTGTTTACAATGAATAAAATAAAAATCAATTTGAGTCAAGCAGAAATGAACTCAATTCGGCACAAAGTCAAGTCCAACATAAAATGTTACATTACAATAGCATGTAATGAAATAAAATAAAATAAAATTAAATTAAACTAACAAACAAAGGAAATTAAATATACATAACAATCTAATTTTATTATTTATAACTGACAAACTTTACGACATTACTCAAATAATGTTTCTGCCGCCGTAGCCGCCATAAAGTGATGTCAGTGACTTGTCATTGACGGCAAAACAACCACTTCTTTCCATCAAAAACTTGCCTTTCAGTGAAACATCATGAAATATTCACCTAACTGCGCTAAATATTACATCAGAGAGCAACATATAAGTTTTAGTAACATGCATGGTACAAATAAAGAGCTCAAATGTTCACAACATTTTCACATCAATCAACTCAGTCTTGCCGTGCACAAAGGATTAAACAACATTGCAAGAAAGGGATAGAAATGACACGAAGATATATATCATGGTAGGTGCACGTTCGAATTTCAAGTCTACGCGATCACAACTTAAGGGGCTTTGGATTCAAATTTGGTTTATAGATCGAACATACTGAAAATGAAATTGAAACAAAGCCAAGACTTCGATGTCGAGTCCACGTACAAAACATCATCTTAATAGACTCAGCTAACGACAATGCTATCGTTTGAATACAGACATGGCTAACGACAATACTGTCATTTGAACACAGACATAGCTAACGACAATGCTATCATTTGAATACAGACATAGCTAACGACAATGATATCATTTGAATACAGACAAAGCTAACGACAATGCTATCATTTGAATACAGACATAGCACGTTACAACAGTCAGACATATTTTAGTTTCAAAAAAGTTAAGTTTTCTTTATCAAATACATGCGCTCTACTCTCACTAATTAAAATCACGTGTTCACAACAAAGAGTTGGTCACAGCTATAAATATTGCAAAAGTTTCAAATCCTATATTAAAACATTTTTCTTGCAACTTTAATAATTAAAACAAAATCTTTAAAAACAAATGGCCCTTAAACAGATAGATGTAAAATTCGGGATCAAAAATAATGAAATTGTATGTCCACAATGTATAATGTTCGATATAAATATGGTCAATCCCAGGACTATGTAACAAGCTATACATGCACACGATGAAGACATTGATGATGATGATGATGACCATGATGACACCGATGATGGTGATGGAAATAAATCAGTCTAAAATACAAACTTAAACGGTTACAAATATTTATACTTTACAATACGTGCTGTTAATGTAGAGTGAGCTATGCTAGCAGTGATCAATGCTTCATATCTTTTGTCTTCTAAAACTTGTGCCATTTGTATCGAGGCGTACAATAAGGCAGGATTATTATTATTATTATTATTGATATTAGCGGTAGTAGAAGTGGTATTATTGTTAGTAGTAGTAGTAGTAATATTATAAAGTGAACGCATTTATTTGATTGTATTGACTCTTATTACTTCTGTTCGTGCTCTTTAGATTCTCTTTCTTGTATCACTTGTTATTGTTTCCTCAGTATAAGTTTATATCAGCTTTGACATCACCCTGGTAATATCATTAATTTCACTAGCTTTGATATTGCCCTGATAATATCAGCAGCTAGATACCAATGTAAATGAATTAAGTTACAACATTTAATATTTTAGCAATAATAATAATAATAATAATAATAATAATAATAATAATAATAATAATAATAATTATCATTATTATTATTATTATTATTATTATTATTATTATTATTATTATTATTATTATCGTGTGTCCCTTATAGGGCACTCTCTGAATGGTACATACTCTTCAAACTCGAGGTCTCTTTCTCCACGCTGCTAACATGCAAATCCGGCTCTTATCTGCTGGTCCCAGCCTATAAGGTGTATCTCTACCCTCACCGCCATGGTCCTCGCTGACGTACCGTCCTCCTGGAACACCAGCTGCTGTTTTTATTAATTACTGCAGTTTTACAGCATTATCTTCACAGCTGATGTAATATTTATGAAATATGTAATTTCGACGGGTTGGTTGGTGGGTCTCCGCGGAGAGCTATACCTGCATATGACCACGCTTCTTTTTCTTCTGCCTTGCTTGATAGTCATGACCGCACGTGCCGCGTGTTTTCCCAGCTCCCTCCTCCAACCATATTGATGTAATAGCTGGCGCTCCGATGTTCCTCCCTCGATGTCTCTTGCCTGAATGAAATGATGATGACGCAATTGAGAGAGAGAGATTTGAATTTTAGTCGTGTGCGCACAGTTGTGCATGTATGACTTTTTTATTCCTGCACGTCAGGGTGTTAAGTATTCCTGGGGGAAGAAATTAAAGCCACATCCTCCAGGCGTTTATGCACTAAAAGAGTGCTGTTAATTTAACCATCAGGTAGCTGAACAACAACTTCCAAGCTACCCGAATGATAGGCTTTCATGAGTAAGAATAGACCCAACACGCACTCAAGTTAATTTAGAAATTTCAGTCTTATCTACCGCGGGTCCAGGTGTCAACCAAAGCAGAATGAGACGTTAGTCGTGATTGGTCGCGACTACGACGTCACATCGGGACGCCTGGTGTTTATACGGGTGGAAATTGTTCCACATCTCCGTCGTTGTACGGGTGTCCGAGTGAGGATAAGGAGGAAAGGCACCCGGAAATTGACGCGATCGCAAAAAGTGCCCTTCAAACACCAGGCCGAACTTATTTGTTCAAATTCAGTCCAGCTATACTAATGGACACAAACCTAAAACCAATAGCGTGTTAGCCACTTGTGCGATTAGTCAAGTTCTCAAATAGTTAATAAATTTTCATATCTCCTAACCGTCGAATATTATCTAGTACGATAGTGTACGTAATGAAACTTCCCAAGCTTCCCTAAATAATTTTGATTAATGATGACTAAGTGACAAGTAGAATTTTGAGTCAATATTAGGTACGGGATTGTAATTTTGAACAGTTGTCAAAGGATCGTGTTAGGTTATTGAGTGTATTATCGAATCGAGATTTCAAGCCAAATTGAAATCTCTTAATGAATGACAATTTTAGCCTTTAAAAAGGCTGTTTTTGTCGAGTCCAACTGTTGTCGTTTTCAGACAAAGAAACGCCTTAATTGTTGTGGTATTTCCCAATGATACCTAGGACGGCCACTAGGATATTCTTCCTTCATTACCTCAATCAATGATAAGTGGTTCCACGCAGAATTGTGCTCTACTGTGTCCTAGTTAATGGCGATTCTCTAGTACTATGCAAATATTAACGATTAGTGGCATAATGGCTTCGATATGCTTGTCCCTCAGCTATTTCATGTTGTTAACCGCTCTTCTCCATTTGGTTTTTGCTGATTTTGTTTTGGTTTTTTTCCAACCCCTCCAATACTTTGAGGTCTTCTATGTATTGGATTGCTGCCTCTTTATTGTGGTAGAGATTGTAGATTCCTAGTTCTTTGGCTTTATAGTAAAGTTGTTGATAAATCTTCAACCAGTCTTCATCAGAGATAACATTTTGTGGAGAGGGGGATTTGGGAGTACCAGTAGAATTGGTTGAAGTAGGGCTCTGAGGTGTCGGAAGTGCCAGTTCCTGATTTTTCCTCCCTTTTGTCCTTATTCTCCACTGGCGTTGTTGTAGTTGGACTCTTCATATCTTGCTGTCTTGGGACCCTAGATTGGGTGTTTCCAGCAGATGTTGATGGTGGAGGTGGTGGCGGCAAGCCATGTTGTTCCACGTCCTTTACGTGATTCTACCGAGTAGTGGTCTGGGTGGATATTGATGTTTTCAGTATTTGGTTTGCCTGTAACTGTTCTGGGAGTCCCTGTGCGTTGTTAAAAGTATTAGCCGGCGTATTAGATTGGTCGGCTCCCTCGCACGGGCGGCTTTCCTCCTCTCATTACGTTTCCTCTTGCTGTGTTTTTTTTTTTTTTAACTAAGCCATAGTCTCCAAGTTCTTCGTTATTCAGGTCCACTCCCTCAGTGATAATATCCCATGTTAGAAGAAGCGTCGTTCTTTTCGCTCCAGTTCGCAAGCTCCAATTTGTAGCTTGCTTCTTTCGAAGTGCCTTAATGGCCCTCAGAAATGGAGTGGGAATTACTGCAATAGATGGTAACCATCTTGGCGCCTCGCTTTGTTCTGTTTTGTTGCGTTCCATCTCTACATGCTGTTCTGTTCAAGTACTCCTTGTGACTATGGCGCAATTAAGAGAGAGATTTAAATTAAAGTGACTTGTGCACATTAGTGCATGTGCCACTGGTTAATGCCTGCACCTCATGCTGTTAATTATTCCTGGGGGAAGGAATTAGAGCCACATCCCTCAGGCGTTAATGCTCTCAAAGAGTGCTGTTAATTAGCCGTCAGGTAGCGGAGCAAGAAGTTCCAAGCTACCTGGATAATAGACTATCATGAGTGGGAATAGACCCAACACACATTCATATTTTCAGCCCATCTGTACCTTACCAAGTGGATGAGTGGGATTAGTACCGTCACACACTCATGTTTTTCTTAGACGAGAGTAGTTTGGTAGTTATTTATGCGTGCATTGCGCGCTGTTAATTTATGTTGTCCGATCGAGGAAAAGGAGAATTTAGGTCAGGCAGGGAAGCGCCAATCCGAAGGACAATGTCCGGTGACTCCAGGGTGTTGGCCTAAAGATTTCGGTTTGCAGGGATTTGAATCTTTGAAAAACGTACTCTGGGCTGTTTTATTTGTTTTAGTTGGTCCGAAGTAGGAACATCAGATGACAGCCATTTTTAGCACAAGTTAATGTAAATTTTGTCACCTTTTGTGACTGGCCTTGATGGTCCTGGGGTTAGACCACCTTACAGGAGTTATTGTTTGGGATCTTACATAATATACTTTGTATTTTTCGGGGCCTATCGGTCTTGGGGTATGTCTGCCTGTGAATATTTGGGACCGAATACATACGTAAATTAGTATTTCTCTGCCTTGTGCTGCGGGTCCTGATGGTCATTGGGCTTTTTGACCACCTTATATTACGCTATTTGGAGTCCTAATGTTTCTTTAATCTAGCTTTACGTAGTCGCCTTGTGTGGTTGGCCCTGATGGTCCTGGGTGTTCGGACTACCTTATAATATTAAGGTTTTGGGGTCGTAACAGAGGTGTTAGAATGGGAGGATTAAAGGACGAAGTGGTTTGTCGGTAAATTGATGGAAGGCAAGAGATATAAAGAAGACAATTTTTTAATGAATTCTTTGGTGAATATGATTGTTGATACTAATATTTTTTTAGAACTTTCGCTTAGTTAGGGTTTAATGGTTGTATGCTGTGGCATCAATTTTTGGGAGGACAGACGTCTTTGCGGAGTAATCAGATCCCTGGGAGACATAACAAAGACATTCATCCAAAGGTTGAGCCATATTGTAGTACCTAGTTTTTAGCTCTGATTAATTTACTACGCGTTTTGAGGGTAGTTGTTTAAGGTGTTCCATGAGATTTAACATGGGGTTAAGGCTCCAGCCCGCGCACAGGCCGGTACACGTCCCAAATGGGCTATAAACAGAAGCCCCTCCCCCATCTCGTACACCCTGGTTCAATTTTTAGGCGGAATGGCTTTATCTAGGTAATGTTTATTGAGAGGAGTTTTATGGAACGTTATTGGAGTGTTTTTTCATGGAGTCAACCCAGGAGAAGACGGACATCTTTGCTGAGTAGTCAGGTCCCAAGGTGACATATCAAGGACAACCGTGCCACCAGTTCGTTCCACTATTTTACTCTGTTTGAGGCCTGACAATTTGGGTTGGGAGGGTGTTAATTTTTTTTCCTTAAGCCCGGTTTCTTGTAGGTGGTTTAGCATGTTTCGTTATGTTGTATTTAAATTGGGGTTGTTTTTGTTTAGGATGTCCGGGTATGTTATTGGGGATCCAATTTATTATTTTGAGCTTTTTGGAATTTAGTTCTAGCGCTCTTGTGTTTAGACCATCTGTTGAATATGTGATGAAGGTCCTCTATGATGCGGCAGTGGTAGCAGTTAATGTTTGAAGGTTGGGGTCTTAAATGCTTACCAAAGCTGTTAGCTAGTTTCGTCTTGCCCGTTATGATTCGATTAATGATTCTTTGGTCTGAGCTGTTAGTTTTAGGTAGTTTAATCTACCTATTAGCTTCCTTCAGGGTAGAGAATAACCTTCAACCTTTGGGGGTAGTATTTCAGTGTTCCTGCCACTTTTTTTAATATAAATTTTGGCAATATTTTGGGCTTCTGTGGTGCTATATTTTAGTGGGGCAGGGTTTGGGTGTCCCAGTTTACGTTTTGCGACTTTGTCAGCTTGTCCATTGCCAGGGATTGCTATATGCGACTGTATCAACATACATTCCACGATCTGTTTATTAGTGGATAGTTCTTTAAGTAGGTGATAAGTTTTGGCAAGGGATTGTTCTCTTGATTTACTGTTTAGTTCTTACTGATGTAATTACACTAAGGGAGTCGCAGATCATTACTGATTTTTGGATGTTGTTATCTTTAATCCAATTTAATAATTTAATGACAACCCAGGATTCTGTTGTGAATGTAGAGCGGTGGTCTGGTAATATGGTTTCCATTTGAATGTTATATTCTAGGATTACCACTGCAGCTGCTGTTCTTGGTGGCTCAGGTGTTTTAGATCCATAAGTGTATATTTTAACGAAACTAGAGTAGGTGTCAAATATGTCCATTGCAATGATGGTTTTTAGTTTTAGCTATTGTTCCATTTTGTTTCCATATTCGGTGGCTTTGGTGTTAATTCTTGGTTTAGAGGATATCCAAAGGGCTTGACCAGGGGGTTTAGGGTATTCCTCCTGTTGGTCCAAAATTGACAAATTTTTACTCAGTCCTAAAACCATTTTTCCACCAAGTGGGTTTGGGACTAGTTTGCGACTAAACGTTGTCACATTTGCGAATGGCAATTTTCGTGGGATGCATAGTTGGTTGATTTGTTAGCCGTATGGAATATCTGAGGAGCATTTATTGTCTCCTTAGCCTCAGTGGTAGCTCTCTGGTGAGTACTTGGAGTTCGTCTAATGAGTTTTGAGGGTAAGGTTCCAGTGCAGACACTCAGTGCTTTTCTTTGGATAGCATCCATTTTTTTTCAGTTATGGTTGCTTTCTTGAGTTGTATACTTGACAACCATAGTCTAGTTTTGATCTTAGAAGTGCTCTATAAAGAGTTAACATTGTTTCTTGGTTGGATCCCCATGTGGTTCCTTTCATGTTCTTAAGTAAATTTAGATTTTTGTTGCAATTTTTAATTAGGTGCTCAATGTGATGTTGCCAGTTATGGTGGTTATCAAAGTACATGCCTAGGAACTTTACCACCTTAACGTGGTTGATGAGTTGGTTTTGTATGTATATTTTAGGATAGACAAGCTGGTTATTACGTTTAGGGATGAAAATGATTGTGACTGTTTTTTCGTGTGAGATCTTGAACCCGCTTTTATTGGCCCATCTCCATATGTTGTCTAAACTTTACTGGATTTCTGTGGTGACTTGGTTACTAGCGAGGTTGCCTGATCTCCAGATACCGCTATCATCAGCGAACTGCGATATGTTTACTTTTTTGATACTAGGTTGTGATCTAGGTCGTCGATCATGATGTTGAAAAATGTAGGGCTGAGTACACTCCCTTGTGGGGTGCCATTTTCTAGGGGGTACTCTTCCGAATAGGTGTTTCCTATTTTAGTAATAATTTTTCGACCTGTTAGGAAGTTTTCAATCCAGTTGAACATGCGTCCAGTAATTCCGAAGTGGTTTAGTTTTGCAATCAACCCTTGTATCCAGACAAGGTCAAAATAAATATTTTAGGTCGAGGAAAACAGCTATAAGGTTGGAAACAAGCCATTATCATACCTATCCCTAAACCCGGCAAAGACCCTAACAGTATAAACTCGTACCGATCCATCTTCCTCACCATTAACATCTGTTAGCTTATGGAAACAATATTGCCCAACAGATTAAAACACCATCTTGAAATTAACAATCCAATGTCGGAAAATCAATGTGGCTTTCGTAACAAGCGATCCACCACTGATCAACTGCTAAGATTAGAAGCGGATATAAAACTTGCATTCAACTCAAAAAGAAAATCAGATATAAACCATCCGGTAGTTTCCCGCTTTTCCAGATTTTGTTAAGCAGGTTGAAGATAATTGTTGTAAAGTTGTCAGGGAGATTTTCATATATTACGTAACAATTGATGTCTCGTCCACCTGTATGCGATCTCCTCGTGCGTGAACAAAAGTTGCGCCTTTGACTGTAAAATTCGATTCCCCAGCAAAGTTTGCCAGGGACATCCGCGACCGTTTAATCGATTTTTACCCCATGCAGATCATTTACATGCTCTCATTATGCTTGGCGGTTTCGTACATCATCGCGTCGTCGTCGGAAGTTTTCCATTGCTGCCTTAATGGTTTCGAACTATTCCGTAGTAATTGTTTTATCGTCAATGGCCGACGTGAACAGTTTACTACTTGTTTTGAGACTACTTCGTGTAGCTGTATGAATTTAGACACGTAGTCCCTAAGACAGCGCAAAAAATCATTTTTCCAGACAACTGCGACACGGGTTACTATGAATGTATATCCGAGAGCAATTCCTACTGGCATGCCTACGACAGTTGTTATCATTGTAATTCCACCAAAACCCAAGGTATCAGTTTTCGCGGCAGCGAATCGGAAGTCTACGCAATGGTACAGACGAGTTTTGTTTTGAAAGTATAATGGTTGTCTTAGAGATTTCAACTGGCAGCTGTTGCAGCTTCGAATCCAAGTTGTTATATTAATAACGTTACGGAGATGCTTCGCTAGGCAGATCTTCCACAGAAACATCACGGCCAGGTGCAATACGCATATATCTTTATAGCCAAGTAGTTTTGTTTACCTGTACTACTATTCTATTCCCCCCACCCATTCAGACATGACGGTGCTGGGTCGTGAGTTAACCTCCTCCACAAATTACCACCACCACCAAACCAAGGAAATTATCGAGATGAAACTAGCAAGGAACTCAACAACTGGCAGAAATGTCACGAATCTTTGAAAATAGGTCAGCGGAAGGTTTATGAAATTTGTAAGAATAATCGAATAAAATGTCTCGTTGGATACATCAAGGCATCCGTGGATCGCTGAATCAAACAAATGCTCATCATTCGATTCCATAATATCATCAATTACCAGAGTAAAAAACACGAGACTGAACAAGAGTTTCAGGAGATTTCGGCTTGTCTGTATGACGTGCGTTGAAATTTCTTGTGAGATTCCGAGATCAACATGCTACAGCCAGGCAATCACAACTGCCCTTGGATCAAGTTGATCGCGTACAAAAATATCCAGCTCCATAATCCTTTCTTCCAACTCCGCTTAAATTGGTATGCTTTTAAGACCAAGACTGATATTGGAATACGTTTAGAAAACTTGATTCTGAATAAAAGTATACGAGCTTTTGATTCCTACCCCCTTCAGACTTGCCGGGGCTGGGTTGCGAGTTACCGCCCCCGGCCCACAAGAAAAAAGAAAACGAATTTGGCAGAAAAAAATAACAAGGAATTAAAATTCTGTCAGAGAGGTCACAAATCTACACAAACTTAGTCAGGCGAAGTTATATATAATTTGGAATAATAATCCAGCACAAAGTGTCGTTAGACACATCAATGCATCTGAGATTCTCTCAAGTGGTTGTAACAAAAATTTCGAAAACAATGAAACACTGGTTCTGCAGAAGAGCCACATACTAAGGTAAAACTACCACGATGTACGAAATTGATCCCGAAGAAGAATTTGTTATTGATGTGGAAGTAAAGACAGATCGCCCGTCACACCAGCCGTAATCGCTACAATAATCTTCGACACCAAAACCTCGATCACCATGTCCGCCAACGCCTCCCCAGCTACCTCAGCAAACGCATCCTCATCCTCTAAGTCCTCACCCTCCTCCTCAGCCACCAAAACAAAAGCATTTGCAAACATCTCCTCAGCTCCCCGCAAACCTCACCTTAACGATCAAAACAAACCCCTCAGTCACCAAAATCTCAATCAACAAAGCAACCACATCAATCACCAAAACCTAAACTACTTCTTCAACTACCGTTTTATCGTCCTAATTGTGTACATGATTGCAAACCTGATAGTGGTCATACTAAACATATTGTGATGGAAGGCATTCAAAATGATGTAAAAGCAATGTACCAACATTTACGATAACAATCTTCAACAGCCACATTAATGTACCGATAGTATTATTAGGCACTGCACTTTATGACATAAACCGCGAAGGTTTCGAAATAATTATTTACGAATTCGAACAACAATGTGAACCTTATACAGAACTTGTCCATTTGACATTACTGTCACTCAGTTACCCAAATTGATTTAAAATATTACGAGTTCGTTTAATCAACTCGCACATCCCCATTACCATCCCTAAATCTGTGATGATACTGATGGAAATTTTTGTCTGATACCTGTTTATTAAAATGTGTATTTTCAGGTAATTTGTCACGCATAAAAGCGTATCCGAAATGTTGTGTACTTTTTTTCTTTTTGTCGTGCTAAATTAATTAATT
The DNA here is from genome assembly GCA_016617855.1 of Megalonaias nervosa. Taxonomy (NCBI): domain Eukaryota; kingdom Metazoa; phylum Mollusca; class Bivalvia; order Unionida; family Unionidae; genus Megalonaias; species Megalonaias nervosa. The sequence goes on from JAECUM010037681.1 coordinate 10,811, forward strand.
CAGTTTGACACCAGCAAACACGTGAACATGCGAGTCTCTATCCTATTTCGTGTGGGAAGGCTTGCACTCCTGGTATCATTAGAAGACCTTTCTTGTGCACTTATTCGTCCACCACATGATTTCTTCATTTCCATTCTGGCAGCTGCATCAACAACGCTTAATGCAGCCGCTTTTGCAATGGCTGGAGCTGACGCTGCTAAGAACGCAGGAATTGCAGCGAGTAATGTTAATATTTCATCGGCTTTGAAAATATCCGCGACAGCTGCAGCAAATAGTGTTAATTTTACTCCAGTGTTGGTCCTCCTTGATTCGTTGAGAATATTCATACGTCGTTCGCTCAAAGCTAGTTTGTTTGCTCATCCATGTAAATGTACGTGTTTTAAATTCAGTGATGCTCTGCAGTTACACTTGGTCGCATCAACTTTGCATCAACGACACATTCACTTACGAGTATGACATTTTTGGTTCTATCATGCGTCTGTCCATTCGTTTGGCTGCTAATGATGTGAGTACGTTTACATAAGGTAAATTAACATAAGTTATTTTTATTAATTGTGAGAAAGCTCTAAAACATCTTTCCAAAAGGGATAAAGCCTATTTAATGGACTGAACATAATATATTCCAAAGAAGTAGAAATGATCAATACTTGGAAGAGACAGTTGTAACAGATATTTCCATTTAGAGCTTCAATACAACATTCTTCTAATCTTTGTAAATTTTATATCATCTGCACATTAAAAGAGATGTACTGTCTTTATACCTCCATCATAATATCCTTTATTTTATTTCAATTTTTCGTAGTACTTTTTCGTTCTGTTTTATCTTTTGTTCCCGTCAGTAAAAACTTGCAAAAGACTTTATTAAGTTCATTAAACACCTGTCATGATAAGGTTCGGGTAAGTTAATTAAAGGTGAGAATTTCAAACAGGTGTAAGAACAAGCTTTTCCATCGCAAAAGAAAATTCTTAATTTCAAGAATTTTAGTTGGATAGATACGCATGGAGTATTCTGTTGGTTTGCTGTAAACGTAATCCTTCTCAAAAAAAAAAAAGGACAAAAAGCTAAATTCACTGCACTAAAAATTAAGTTTATATTCAGATTATAATTTGATTTTTGTGTTGGTTCTGCTTCTTGGAGACTACATTTAGAAACCATTTAGAGTGAGGGATGTATCGTCTGCGTTTTGAAATGTTAGTTGCACCACTAACATTTACTTCATATTTTAGTTTTTCTTGTCGTGTGAGCCAATAGCTCCACACACAAGTTAAAGATGAATGCGGAGAGTGGTTCACCTTGCCTGCAGCCTCTTTCAATATGAAAACTATTTAGATAATTGTCTGATACGAGTTATATATGATTTTACGTTGCAATTAAAACACTCCATCCATTTATATAACAAATTCATCAAAATATGAAAAAATGGAAAATCCTTACAGTATCTATGAATAGTCATGCTACGAAAACAAATTCTATATAAATGAAAAGGAGATTACTAATATAAAACCTCGATTCAAATAAGTTCCTAATCTTCTCAACAACTTATCTCACTTAGCTAAGGAAACCAGTTTGTTCTCGTACATAATTGTAGGGGGTTCCGATGTGATCTTATTTGCTACATAATCAGAAGCAAATTTATATGACACATTTAGAAGTGAGATAGGTCTTCAGTTTGAAATATAACTTTTTGGGCCCGTCACTTTTGTTAAACATATTATGTCACCCACTTTCTGAGTGGGGGACAGTTCTCTACGGTTATATCCCAAATTCATTGCTTTTACCATGATGTCTCCAATGTCATTCCAAAACAATTTAAAAATTCAACCGTGAACAAGTCGGTTGGTAAGCTTTTTCATTTTGTATTTTTCGGAGAATATTTGTGGCTTACAGGTCGATATAGGGCCAGCAATCAAATCTTTCTGGATATTGCGTAATTTTGGAACATTAGTGTACTTGAGCACAGTTTCAAGCTAGACAGGCTGAAAATAACGTTTATATCATGTTTTTGTATGAGTTGCTATAGTAACATTTGACTTCCTCCAAAATATTTACTTGGTTTCTGTTATAAATCCATTATTTGGAACAAGTCTGGCGTCATTTTAGTGTAGTATCTTCTGTGTCTAGATTACAACAGTATTTGCTATTTTCACCCACTCTTCAATCCATATATCTGTAGCCATAACCTTTACTCCTTCCATTTTCTTCTTCGACCGCTTCGGTGGCCTAGTGGTTAGAGCGTCGGCCTCGGATGCGGGATGTCGCGGGCTCGAACCCCGGACGAGTCATGCCAAAGACTTATACAAGTGGTACTATCAGCTGCCTCACTAGGCGCTCAGCATTAAGAGGTTAGTGTTAGGACTGGTCGGTTTGGGGTCATGATAATATGACTGGGTGGGACATTATGCTACATGTCAGCGGCATGATGCCCCAGATCTAGACATCACTATAAACTGTTACACTGCAGACATCGTAGCGATATGACTGAAAAATTGTTAAAGCTACGTTAAAAATCAAAATCTCTCTCACACACACACACACACACACACACACACACACACACACACACACACACACACACACACACACACACACACACACACACACACATTGCATGATTTTTCTCGACTGTGGACTGTATGTCCTGAAACAGTCGATTTCCATATAAATCTTGAGGGATTATTTTGTTTCGTTTTAAACCACTCGGCCATCTGGGTCCCCTACAGTTTTCTTGATCTCCATGCGTATCTCTTGATACCAATAGTCAGCTTCCGCCAAACGTCTAAACGACTTTAATCAGGAGAGGTATCTCAAAGACCGTTGCTTTTCACATTATTATAATTATAGTGTCAGAGTCTGGATCCGTGACTAAATTAAAATCAATAAATGAGACAACGAACAAGCAAAGGAGGAAGAAGTATAGGCAGAGGTACACTGATTTCCAGTTTTCGCTCAGAGGTATTGTTTTCTATATTTCTAACTACTCATGGTAAATCATATCTTTTCTTACGAAAATAACTTATTAGAAGTTTTAGGGGTATTTGTTATTTATATATGAACAAACTGAAACGGTCAATATCTCAGTTGGTCATTTTGTCATCCCATCAATCAACCCTTTGCACCTTACATACCTCCAATAAAACCCATAACCATGAGCATTGTTTGGAAATTCCCAACAAGAAGAAGCTACAATGGTAGCAGTAAGTTTAGTGAAGTTGTTCAGAACTGCTATAAATAAATACGATGTCGATATTAATATATATCGTTTATAATTATATCTCAGATATAACAAAATCATTTCGCCGCTAGCTGCAAATACCGTGTTTGCGAACGTTTGCTAAGAGTTCGTACCATGTATTAGGTCTTATACTCCACGAACGTCGCCGAGGCAGACCGGATGAGAAAAGTCGGCATGAGATGTAAGTGAAACGAACACATGAGTAACTCGATTTTATACACAGGGACACATTGCATATGAATATATTTTGATATGAGGACATTGACTAGGTATCACGGAGTTTGAAATGGTTAAACGACTATAATTATAGGTTAAATTATAAAACATGACAACAGCGGACTTAGATACTCCCCATTTTCGATGAATGATTCACTAGTTGCAGACACTTTTTTTTCCAGCAAAATAATAACAGAAGCTGCTATTAAGAAATTAAGAGAAGACATTAAGGCATGAAGAACTTTCATATTTGTAAAATTGATGTAAAAAAAACCAAAAAAACCAAAGGACAGAATTTCACCAAATTAAACGGAAGCATCCTAGAAGTCTTTCCAGTTTGTTACAAATTATCCCAGTAATCCACCAAAGGACGTCTTCTAAAATATTACTAGACAGAATTTGAGTATGAAAAGTATCCTAGCTTAGACGACATACCTAGTTTGATATATTGTTGGTAAAATTAATTGCGAAGAGCTAGATCTTATAGAAAATAAATAAACTTAGCTAAACACGGTCTTCAAAACTGCATAACAGAATTCAAACAAATTGGTAGGTAAACATCATGGCATGAAGATCTTTCAGATTTATTCAAAAGTTTATCATGCTATTAATTATGGCCACTGATACAAAAATTAAAATAAACTTTAAATGATCTCTTCTCAGAATCTGATATCAGGGGTCAAGCTAGATTTAAATTTTAGGGAGAAGTGACTTCTCCTTTTGGTCAGAACAGGGAGAAGTGAGAGCTAAACAGGGAGAAGTGAGACCAAAGCAAGAAACACGAGATAGATAGATAGATAGATAGATGATAGCTGTATTATCTTATTTTAAGGATGTGCTCTAGTTCTCAGTATGCTTTTAACGGTTTTAAGCAATGCCTTATTTTCAAGTTGAAAAATATGTGTTATATGTTAGTATCAACATATTTTGTACACATCTAAAAATTATTATATTCATACCCATTCTATTCATACTTGTAGTATATGTGTGTTTGAATTGAAGTAAATGCAGTGTGTTTTGGCCATATGACTTAAAAAGCACATCAGAAGCTATACATTGTAATTAATTTTAACTGATAGCAGTAACAAGATTAGAGTCTTGTAACTGCAAGTTGGTAAAAATGCTTAATAAACCACCACTTAATTATTTTATTTTTTACAAGTTTTGTGTAAAATTGCAGTCAAAAAGATTTCTAGCATTCTTTGAAACAACCCCTAATACATGTACATAAGAATAAATGCACAAGTGACTTCAAACCATACTCTTCGTCCTCATTTCATTGTTCCCGAGAAAACATTACAGTAACTGTTAATAGACAAAACACTGAAGCACTAAAGTCGATATATAACTAAACTGGACCCTTTTTTCCCCCAACCGAAAATCCAAGAATTCGTATTGCACAGTGCTAGTGCATCTATTTTTAGAAAGAGGGCTTTTCTTAATATAACTACTCACTTTCTTGCTTCGTTACAAAAATTCATAGTTTCTGACCTACATTATTAAATATTTAGGCTAAATCTCCTATCACATAATATTTAAACTTTGTATTCATTATATTATATATTTTCCTGGACCTATTTGCCCAATTATTTACGAATACAGACAGCAGCGATGTCCGCCATTACAAGTTCATTTACGGTTTCAAACTGATTTTATACAGAAAATACGCAAATACGGCCGTTAAAATCTCCATTTATTAAAAAAAAAAAAAAAAAGAAAGAAATTAGAAAACGCTCTTCACCGATCATATTTTTTTAAAAGCAAATTACTATTTGCATATTGATGTGTAAATTTCGAAACAGAATTAGGTATATTTTCATCATAGCACAGTGTGCCCAACTTCATGAAATCAAGCAGTGATATCTTGCTCCGCAAAGGGTTAATGGTCAGTTAGCTATTAAAACTTGCATGTGAATGTGCAAGAATTTCTTTGTCGCCGTAAGCTGATTGGTATCAACACCACGTAAATACATTTGGCCTTGGGTTACAACAGTGCCAGAACTTACTGGCTACAGCGAGGGGGCATCTCAAAGTCGTAATCTACAGTCATTAAACGTCCGAAAAATCACAGGGCGAAGTCGTTTTCGCTTTCCTAACAGAAGAAGGCGAAGTTTATGTTTCTCAGGCGACTTTTTCACCCACTTCGCCTGGTAGAGTGACCCCTGGTATCTAGTTGTATCATGACAAGACTTTGTCTTGTATGAATTTGGTATTGTGTCCCAGAAAACTTGATATGTTGTAACTGTTGTATCATGACAAGTGTTTATATCCCAAACTTGGTATATAGTTGTATCTTGTACAGGGTTTGCATCCTAGGAAACTGGGTATGCAGTTATACAATGACAAGTCTCTTAAGAATATATGAATTTTATTTATATATAGAAAGGAACCAGCTAGACCTCAGAGGGTTTTTGCACAAGCTTACATTGATGTAAAGATAGTTGCCATAATATTCATATCAGGGTCATTGTAAGTATATTACAGAAGCCTACATTCTTTTAAACATAATTGTTACAATTTAAAACTTCATTGCTCCTGTTCAGTGAAACCTGCCTGACACTCAAGGTACAGGCCTTTGAAATTATATCACTGGATTAAAACTTTATCAGAATATCAGAGAAAACCATAATAAGAGCTTTATATATATATATATATATATATATATATATATATATATATATATATATATATATATATATATATATATATATATATATATATAAAGACACACACACAAAAGGCATGTGCCGTGGATGCTTGAAAGATTCATGACCGAAAGGGTGTGGGTTTGAATCATACCAGTGTGTCAGCTAGTGGGGCATGTCCTTGGGCAAAGCACTTTATGTCAGTTGCTAAGGTATAATATAGCTTATTTGTCTTGTCATGCTATAAATCACAAAACCAATCAATGGAAAATATGTCTTTGTTCTTTATTGTTACAGGTGTCCCCCTCATAGATGTAGGCACTGTCAGACGTTCCAAGCTGATAAGACTGTCTTGATCCCTAATCCTGACTGGCAGACCAGTTGGGGCAAACAAAGCACCTGATATGTGACTAACCAATGGCATTGTTATTATAGCAACAGGTTGGTATATATTTCCAGTGCAATAAAAACACTTTCATAACTAAGTTCTTGGGACAACCAAAATACCATCAAGGCCTGACTAATGGAGGCAGGAGTCATGACAGCTCATTGATTGGTGTTTTAGACTTACTATGTGCTGAAATTATTCATGGCCAAGAGATTACAGGTTCAGATCGTACCATTGGATACACGCAGGTCAGTTATCATGTGTTCCGGGGCACGGCACTCTACACCAATGGCCTTAGGACTAAATATTCTATGGGACTTTTGTTGCTGTGCTTTAAGACATCAGACCACACCAAAATCATTTTGGGGTATCAGCATCCCCTTGTATTCTGATTATTTAGTATGATTCATGGTTCGTACACACCTTCAAAATCCTTGAATTTTCTAACCCTTTTCACACCCTTGATTATGCTTGAATTGTGACCATATGTTGAGTTTGTCCTTGAATATACTTGAATTGTTGAAAATGAGAACAGTATAAAATATTTGAGCCATATTTTTATGCATTTCATTTGCTTTATTGTTCATATTTTGAAACAAAGACCATTGTCCAAAGTTTTAAGTGGACAGCACATGAACCTGTCATCTGCTGATTGCATGGGAATTTTCCCTTCGCATAAGCCTGTATGAACCCTGTGTTGGTGTCTCCACAAATCCTTATATCCCTGTTATTTATGTTGGGGTTTTGATGACTCCTATTATCCCTATAATTTAAGGTGGTTTTTCCACAACTTGGTATATCCCTTGATTACAGTAAACCTGTTCTAACAGATGCCATTTCTCAGCAGCCATCTGTTCACCTTGGCCCTGGTAATTTCCTCCCCAATATCCTATATAAATGGTTTGTATGTACTGGCTGCCTGCCTTCTGTGGTCAATAGCCAGGTGTTTCCTGACTCGACAGTGGTCTCTTCCTGCCTTCTGTGGTCAAAGGCTAAGTGTTACCTAACTAGACAGTGGTATCTCCCTGCCTTAAGTGGGCACTAGAGCATATCTACTTTGACCATTCAGTTTATGCAAGCTGAATTTTTGCTTGGTGAAGAAAGCATTGTTTAGAAAAAGGATTATCAGGTAAATCAGTGTGGAAGCATTTCTTAATTTGCCTATTCTCTTAATTCCAGTCACGTTGACAGTGTAACACAAAGTTGGCAATATTTTATTTTTGAAAGCAAGGCAGTTTTTATTATTAATGTAGAAAGTCTAAACAATTTGTGGTTGGTGGGAAAAAAGTTGTTATTGCAGCCAAAATGGAAGTCATCTTTTCTGCCATTGTGACAGGTATAGTGAGATATCTTCATCTCTGAAGAAACAACATGTTCGCCTTTGAGAACAGATACAAGTTACATCCATTTTCATGATGGTCAAGGTCATTCAATTTCCAAATTGTGTCTGTGAAGGCATGACGAAGCGTCATCATGTGAATCAGTGTGGAAACATTTCTTATACCGCACATACTCCTAACTCCAATAATGTTGACACATTAACTCAAAGGTGCCAACATGTAACTTCCAAAGCAAGGTAGTTTTTATCATTAGGGTAGATCGTTGATGGTGGGAAAAAGTAGTTGTGTTATCACAGCAGAAATGGACTTCTTGTGCCATTGTGACAGGTATAGTTAAATATCTTCATCTGCTTACATGCAAATAAAAACTATCTCTGGAGAAAGATATTTGTCTTTGGGAAGAGACGTGAGTTAAATCCCTTTTTATTAGGGTCAGCAGTCATTCACTATTTACAATGTGAAGGCAGGTGACGTTTCAGTTCATGGATCACATATTCAGTTTCCTTTGATTTTCTGTTTATCACAGACTTCTCACATAATCTGACTGTATTTTGATCTGCATGAGCTGAGCAACTGACTCTGCAGCTGATGTTTTTATAGCAAACTAAGACGGGTGTGTATTTTTAAGTCAGTGTGATTTTAATTTCTAGCATGGAGTAAAGTGAGCGCTATACACAGGGTTAGAAGATGACCTCAAAATCTTTGAAAAATCTAACATTTCACTTTGACTTTGGAAGCCTAAATATCTGAAGGAAACCTTAATAAATAATAAAATCCTAAATAATTTTAAGAAATGGTGAAAGTCTCTATCATGACCCCACAAAAAAGTGGGGTTTTTTTTAGTGCACATTGCTTTTTGTTAGGGCTGTTCCAGTTAAACATATATCCCCCGGGGACGGCACTTCAAAAAAACTTCTGAAGGCGGTTGTGTTTCAAACTATTTTGATTCTGACAGTGGAAGGCTGATTAGGAAAATCACTTCTGTTGTGGGTTGTTAACAAAATGAGAAATCGCTGGTGGGGTTGTCAGAAAAAAAAACGAATATATATTTAAAATAGCATCTAACCCCCACCTAGTGGTCTAACGTGAATAAAACATTGGGTAAGAAAATGATGCCAGTACACGCGAGTATACCTAATTTGTACGAATTCGCGTACTTTTAAAACAGTGATACGCGTTCCGCAAATTATGTCAACGTCGCGGATATAAAACGTGCTTTGCACAGTATGCAATTTTTATTCAACTTTTAACTTTGAAAGTGCATTTCGCGACGAAAATCACGCTTCCATTAGTTCCATTAGCAATATCGTAACGTTTGATGCGGCATCCAGATTCAGAAAGGCAAACGTTAAAATAGCTGGATACTTCGGTTCGATATGAATGGCTGTTAAACTAAATTTGATTGGATCATTGGGCCCTGGAACAGGCATTTTATGGTAGTTTTAACCTTACTTTCATCAATGAAGTTTTACAAATGCGTGTTTCAAATAAGGGCCACACCGGAAACCAAAATGGCTGAATCACAACAGGGTTTGTCGTCAGACGACGTTTTCAGTCGGCAAATACTGGCTGGTGATAGCTATGATGACAATGTATTTCATGTATATCAGTCTGTTGGACATTGGAAAAATGTAACTGGAAATATCAGTGTGTGATTTTGAGCCCAAATTTGATGTTGAGTGCGAGTCCGATGCACGCGTTGGATGGACAGGATGGCGGTTATTTATTCAGGATACCCATGTCTGAATAAGCAGACTATGGGAATGTTGGACTCAAAACCCTAATACAGCATTATGGAAGAGAAAAAATCTGGCATAAGAATCAGCAAAGCACTGATTCAAGGAAGTGAATCTTTGGCAGATTTCATGTTAGTGAAAACTTTTCGTTTTGGAACAGAGATATCCAAGAGACCCATGGGGCCATACCTGTGAGATGTTGAAAATTGCACAACCACAACAATAACTTGTTCAAGCTAGTTATGCATATGCGTTTCAGACAGCAGACAATGAAAAGGAATTCTCAGCACAGAATAATATTCGTACACAGAGGAGGAGGATCATATTAGATTCAGAAACAATCAACAGATTAATGCTCATAGGGATCATTAGAGAATCCCCATACAACATAATTAAGTGTGTGTAGATATCTCTAGTTGGCAGAACCACTATGGCAACAAAAGAATAATGAAACTAACTTTCATATCATGTAGATGTATTACCAAATGAAGTACATGCTCTCTATGTGCACAAATTGAATGATATTAAACATAAGAAACTGACTGAAATGTGTAAACTCAAAGCAAGATGGATAAAATTTGTCCTATTTGTGTGTGGTTATTACAATGTATATTTTGAGGATGTTGATATTTTCTGCAGACCTTTTGGCATTTAGTTCCAAGCCATCATTTGATATCTGTATTACAAATTGGATTACTGTTATCTAGTACACAACATTTTGAAGCAGTGTCATTCACTAACGATGAAATTGATGAAAAAATACTTGATGTCATTCTGATATATGGATTCTTTACTACACTATTAATCTGTTCATCATGATTCTTTTTTACCATCTTCTTTAGTTTTACTGGTACCAATACTTTTAATAAAATTGTAACTTCTATTTTCTTACACTCTAAATATTTGTGATCATGTATTATTGTCAAAAGGTAAAATGTGCTTAGTTTTGTTGTAAAATCTAAAACTATTAATTAGCAATGGCCTAAAGTAAAAAGTGGATCAACTTCATGTGTGCAAAAATTATTACCATATTACAGAGTGTTGTTAGAAGCAACAGAATAGTTGTACGAGATGTATTTTGCAAAGTTATAGAGCCAGCACTCCTATAGTAACCACATATTCCATTTAAATAATACTATCATTATTTCTGCATATTCCTATCAATTTTTCCCAAGTGGTATTAATTTCCTGATCTGATGTTGTTTGTTTCTTGTGAAATTTTTACACATCAAGAATTCTCAGCATCATTAGAAAACAATGTAATCTGCACCAAATTGAGTTGTTTGAGAAGAAATTCATTTTTTAACCCCAAAATCACTGAAGCTATGAGTTTTGGCATTAAAGTCTCGCATTAAATAACATTTAAAGTTGCCATGATAGTAATTTAGGATGCAACTGTTCTAATTTCACCTTTGGTATATTCAGATCTTGAATGTGATGGAGGAACATGGCTCCAAAATAAACACATCAATTTTAGAACCTGTTCATTGACTGTGAATCAAGTATATAATCTGAGGCCAACTAAATTGTTAGAAAAAGTTTAATTCTTCTGACAACATCGTAATTAGCTGTCAAATAAGGAGTAAGCCTATGGACTTTCTGCCATCCCAACCAAGACCCCACTACAACCACGTGACCATGCCCAATGACATCACAGTAATAATAGCTATACAACTAAAGATGACATCTCTTTGAGTAATTTGATTTCAGTAGAGCCTTAACAGAGTGGAACAGTAAGAAAGAGTGACAGATATTTAAGTGTTAGAGAGATATTTAACAATGGCTATACCTCCCGCCACCACTTCCTCAATGGAGATCACACACCAACAAAACTTAAGATTAAATCCTGAAATCCTGGCAGCATCCCTGCAGAGGACATAACTTGACCACTTTATTTGATTTTATTGGTCTCTGGTTATCCCATGGTATTTCTGTTGCTTTAACATTATCTTACAGTGTGTCCAGTCAGCATGGTCGGAAAAGGCATACAACCATTGAGAGTTGTTGAAGGACTCGCATTATTACCGATATGAAAGAACGAGAACCATACTATAAATCAGTGAAGATAAAACAGAGTATACATGGTTTGACTGTCCCTAATTGGTTGATAATGAAAGTAAGAATTTAGTAAAAAGAATCTTTTGAGAGCTTGTCCTACTTATAACTGAAAAAAGTCAGGGACATTGTTTTATTAACATAAGTTTCATCCCTCTACAGACCTGAGTTTGGAAGACTCATTACGAAATCAGCACCTGAGTCTTTGGTGTAGTATTGAAAGCACACATTTAAAATTTGTGTAGATCCAGAAAATGATGCAGCTGTTATGGTTTTCTTTTCACAAAAGCTGTTGTCATAGATATGTCTGTACTGATACAGATGTGATCATGTTCACTCAAAATTTTAAGTTATTGAATTTTAATATGGTGTTTGCACAGGTTTACAATGGGAACTGAATTAGTACAGCGAGTCTTGAACTCTTGAGTTTTGTGCAGAAACATGGAATCCAAGCAGAATACATCCAGAAATGTAGAGGTTTTCTATCTTGGATTTAGTCTCCCCGATCCATTTCTCATTTATATGCATATTAACAAGCAATTTGTATAGTGGTAGGAAAAGTAAGTGACAAATTTAGATACATATCATAAACATGACAAACAGTATGTGGGGGGGACAAGATGATAAGAACAGGCTGGAATGGAGAAGTATAATAACGACAATAATGAGTAGAAGTGTGCCTCTTTTTTGATGTGTGCAACATTATTTTCTCAGCTTCAGTAAGAAATTACATCAAAGGGAAGACAATAAAGGATGTACAGTTAACTAAACCATGTGAATTTAGCTAATAAAACTCAGATCGATTTTAACCTTCTGGTTATATCTGTTCTGGTCTGTTTCTGTCCATTATGGTGATTATGTCCACTGAATCAGTATGGTTGGAAAAAAAATGTGGCAAATTTAAAGATTGAAAAATCTCTTGGCAGATTATGATTATACATTGTACTTCTGCCTGAGAGATGTGAATAATTTCATTCTTGGTTTGTTGATTCTGGTTGTTGCACAGTTCAAATGCATCACTGAAAAGCACTGATGCATTCTCATACTTTGTTACAAATATTTATTACAGATCTACATCTCCAGATATGGGTGAATATAGCTTGAATAAGTTATAACAGTTCTGGTTGGAACAATGGACATTGTTAGAGAAACTTGAAGTGAGCTAAAATGTAAACTTTTCGGCAGCGTGTGATGCAGGATTGCTCAAGACGTCTTCATCCCATATACTCACCATGAAAAATCCATTTGTACCAACTGATGATGACTTTTAGGTAATGGTCAGAAAGGCATAATTGACAATATTCAAAGGTCTACAGAAATTACTGGAGTCAAAATTTATAAACTCAGACAGCTGTGGCAAAAATGATGGACTAGTACCTTTGCTGCTGTTGCCACAGTTGACTAGTTGGTTGATTTAGTTTGGTTTGGTTTGGGGTTTTTTTAGGGGTTGGGGATAACAGTATATTAGGTGGAGGAAGAACCCCAAAAGACCACCAACCCAAACTGGTTGACCTGTGACAAAAACTCACTCTGAGAGATGTGCAAGTGATCTGTAAAAACAAGCACCTTAGTACACATGGGCACATGGAGCCTCTGTTGATTTGATGTTTATCTCCAACAGTCGAAGTCATTTAGACATGAGATCTCTGGTTTCGGTAGATCATTATAGCCTTTACACCATTTTCAGATGAAGAGAATCTATATATGGCAGCCAGTTTTACTGCTGAAGAAAATCCAAGTACTTTTGAGACACCAAACACCACATATGCAGAACCACTGACCTTCCACAAGTAACTGGCAACATTCTCATTTACACACTGGAGGCAAGTAATCACATGACAAGCATCTTGTACCACTCTGCCATGAAAGCCCCTCAGATCTGTATCACAAGACAAGCATCTTATACTCTGCCATGAAAGCCCCTCAGACCATAGGTATAAGCCTCATATGAAAGACTAGAAGTGGGAGATAGAACCTGTGACAACTGGATTAAAAGTGCAGAATGTTACTGCTATGCCATCAGTGATGATGATGACAATACAGTTAACTGCAATGACATTGATTTTACGAGTACTCTGGGAAAAAATGATTCCTTGACTTTCATCCATTATGATATAAAAATATTTGACTTGCTATATTTCGTTTTTAAAAACTTTATATTAGTCTTGCAACAAGACATAAAAATAAGACTTCGGTAACTGAAATATGTGTTCTTATAAGAAATGATATAGTATAAAAGTAGGCACAAATAATGCGACATCACTTTCACAGGCATTAATGATTTTGTCTGACAAATCATGTATTATAAGTGTACCAAAACAATTATTGAAAAAAATAATAACAAGGGAATCATAGCATCTGACCACACATTTAAAGCAATACAAGATTTAACAATTATTCTAATCAAAAGCTGCATGCCTGAGAACAAAGAAATATAGCAAAACATAGTGATCACTTTAGTAAACACAGTTTAGTAAGGATACAAATTCATGATTTCTGTATTAGAATAGAAATCCCTAATATAAAATCTATATTAATGGACATTAAATTAGTAGGTATTAAGGGACTGATCAATGACATCTACAAATAATAAGCCACCAAGAAAATTTGTGATTTCACAGTATCAGAGACATACATGACTGACAGACAAACAAAGAAAAGGACAAAAGATTGATTATAATGAATGAATATATAAGAATTCAGTAGATTACCTCCAGCCAGCTGTCATTTAAATCGCTTCTGTCCCCAACCCAATATTAAAATCGCTTCTGCCACCCACTAACCCATAGCCAGAAATTATGTAATAAAAATATGCTTCTGTAGGGGGCAGTGTTTTTCAAATAAAACATATCTGACGGTGGATCATAATTTGTTTAAATTTCTTCTGTTGTGGGTTGGTTGAATTTGAAAGTGCCTTCCCCCCGGGGGGTATATGTTTTACTGGAACAGCCCTTAAGTTAGCCTAGCAGTCAAGAACATGCATGAACTATGCAAAATAAAGATATCTGGTTATTTTAGTTATTTTTTAATTTTTGCTTTATCTTTATTTCATTATATTTAGGAACAAACTCAAAGCATACTTTAGCTTTGTAATAAATGGTATGCTCACCTTGGGGATAAACATGTAACTAATGTGTGTCTTAAACCTTGAGAAATCCTAAAAATTATCTAAAATTAGTCAAATTCAATTTCATTTCTAACCTTGGATACAGTAAGCATGTGTGGACATAAATTTGGGAGTGAACAGAGTATGCACTTAGTTATGACATTGTTTTACAGTGCAAATATAACAGTCTTGATAATGTAATAATAATAATAATGACGACTGATATTCTATGCATTATTTTTATTTTAAAAATCAATTTTATAAGGTCAGTCTGT
>JAECUM010037682.1:0-19343 GCA_016617855.1 Megalonaias nervosa
TGCTGTTACTACTGCTACTACTACTACTACTACTACTACTACTACTACTACTACTACTACTATTACTACTACTGCTACTACTACTACTACTACTACTACTACTAATAGTAATAGTAATAATAATAATAATAGCAATATTAATACGAGATCGTTATTTATACTAAGCGGAACACGTGATTTTAAAACGAGACAATTTATTTATATATAATGTTATAAGAAAATAACTCACACCCACGCAAGTCTATACACACATATATCACAATTAGAGTGTTTAATATGTTAAAAGAATGGGCAAAGGTGCACATTACAATACACAGGTATGCACGTTTTAATAAGTCAAGATCAATACAGACAAATACAGTTATAATAAATCTGTTTTTAACTGCATTTGCAAATTTCAAAGCAGAGATACTATCTTTGCCGCTATGTGTCAGAGGTTAACAATTGCACGTTTAAGATAACCTCTTCAATCCAAGCTCATTACTTTAGCATCACTCTAAACAAATCAGATAGCAATAACATTATCAATATGTGTTTTTGCTCTGATCATGAATAGTTTGCATTTGATCTACTATCACTCTTGACATATTTTGCAGTCTGCACTTAAAAATCTCGATACTTTCTTGAAAAGTTATATATGGATTTGATGATGGTAACTCATGAGAGCAACTACTCCTGTTACAATTTAATTTTATAGCTGCGATAATTAAATTGTTTGTTACGTTTTACAACGCATGCTGGCTTTGCTTCTTACTGGTACTTACTGTGAAACCATAAGTTTTAATATTAAACGGATAAAAAGTTATGATTGCACTGATTTTATCAGTGAAATCACGTTTTCATACAGTTTAGCTTTCAAAATAGTACTTGAAACGGTAATGGTAATGGCAATACCCATAGTTAGAATTGTGTGCTGTAGATAGATTGATATATTAACAGGTCAAAATAAAGTTCACTCATATCCATAAGATTAATAGAGACAGAAAAAAAGTAATGAAATAGTCTTCAATTCACCTTTGATCCAGAATTAACTTACCCAGCATAAATCATAATAAAAGAACTATTACAATTGTTTTATGTTTCCAACAATGGATTTTCGTCTTAAATGTGCACTCATTAAGCCGTACAAATATGTGGGTCAAACAGTGAAGAACGTCCCATTTGCAATAAACCTTAAGGACAACAACTGCTTGATTTAGTAAATGAATGTGCTGCAAATCATTTTTGTTTTTGATTATTGTAAATGACTATTCAAGTTATAATGAAAACTATTTGGTACATTTTGCTCATTATGGTCGCGATAGATGGTCAAAATAGTTCAAGGGTCATGACAAAAATCACATGTGAGGCAAGATCAAGATATCCTACACCGGAAAACACTATCATTCACTATAGGAATGTGAACAATAAACAGAACTTCCTTGGAATTAACATTTTACAGTTTATGGAGAACATCTTGGCTAATGAAAGAAATATTGACTTAAAAGGATAACGTATCCATTGACAAATGTTGGATAATTTTCAAGGATAGCAAAGGATTTGGTTTGCATGTAGTCCAAATTGCATCTGACTTTGTTCAACCCATCTTATTTATTTGCATATTGTATGTCAGAACATATTCCTTGTCAATAGCATGTAATTCTCTGAAACTGCTTAGTAGCGGCAGATAGCAATCGCTTTTTAACAGGGACCAGCAATATTAAGCGCACTAAATCGATGCCAACCCAGCTGAAATTAATAAATATCATGTACCCATCATTTTTGTTTTCTTCAGACAGAGTCTTGATTCTATCGTCATTTCTTAGAAGTAGGAAAAGGATATTGACGTTTTCTGATTCCCTATCATCTTACTTGCAAACGAGGCACGAACTACTTTTCCCCGGGGTTCCTACCTATTACTGAACAAGCGTGAACAACTATGCCATCGATTCTTTAAGCTTGCAAAAGGAAATGGGCGATAGTTTTAAAGCAGATCTGTATTATCACATTCTTAAATTTTGTCCAATTCTGTTGTATATTACCGACCAAACTAATGATATTATCCCTTTCCCAAGTCCGAATCAGAGCTTCTCGCATAGTCCCACCAGAAACATTTTAAGAACTTTCAGCTTGTCCTCTTTTATGTCTTTCAGAGTTTGAAATAATCCGAGTTTAAAAGATTTACAAATGCATAGTAACTCAACTATAATGATCGGCTAACCACACATATCTAGGAATTTATGTAATTAATAAACAGTTATCATAGTGAAAATTAGTAAATGTTATTTCAGGTTCAGGCGCTTCATTCATAAAACCGCGATATTCATGCTCATATCAGCAGATCAATATATAATTCGATTTATGATGTATCCTGCAATTCGTATTATCTATATAATAAACCGATAAACAAAGCAATTTTAAATAGTTTACAAACTGGTTTATGCGAATCCTGTTTTCACTCAGACTAAGAAAAGGTAACAATTAAACCAAAAGTAACACTTCTATCTATAATATATATATATATATATACCTTATACTTATATATAACATATATATATATATATATATATATATATATATACTTATACATATATATATATATATATATACTATATATATACTATATATATATATAACATTTATGTCAAGATAACACTGGCTTTACCTCTCTGTGTTAGGATGAAAATGTCTCCATACATTTAAAACTTCTTGTATTGAAAATCTCAAAGTCATGAACATCGTAAAAGAATTATGTTCTGTTACTATATAGCTTTCTCATTTACCGTTCTGATACAGCCTTGAGGGATCTAGTAGGACAGTCCCAATGGGAATCGAACCCACCCGAGTTTCCCCGATAGATCACTACCATCACATGTATTCACCATTCCACAGTAAATGATCCCACAGTATGGATTAATGCGGAAATTTCAAACTTGAAAATATAATAATTGTTCCCATCCATGTACAGCTTTCATATATTACATGCGACATAACTGAATAAAGTATTACCTTAAATATATACGGCTGAAGATTTGAAGGGACTATAGACCTCTAATACAATGCATATTAAATTTAAAATATCAGTGATTACGTCTTTCAGCAGAAAAGCCCATGGAGACATATGCTGAAATACAAACAGAATAGTGCATAGCTTAGCATATAAGTGCAGTACTCATTTTCCATCCATTGGTGATGTAGAATTTGGTTAAACTGTTCAATATTACTTAATCTTCTGAAAAGCTAAAGGAGGGTAATATTACATCTTGTAAGTAAATCCATGTATTATATTTTCTGATGCAATTTAAGTAAATAAATGTGACTTATCTTAGTATCCACAATTAGACACAAGTAAAAAGAAATGTAATTCAAAATGATGTTGAACTCATGACTTTTATTTGAAGATAACTGAATATCAACATTATTAATTTTAATAATCCTTATAAATAAATCTCTTTCTATTAAAATGGCTGTATGGAGTCAACAAAATATGTTGCTAACACTTAACATTGAAGATAGGACTTGTCAGGATATTAGGACGTTAAATGTATACTATTAATAAACAACCTTCCTCAGGACTCAATTTTGCAAGAACATGAACAACCAACTCAGCAAAACGGTCAGGTGGTTTAACTATACGTTTGGAACGTCTTGGTGGGTCCATAACATTTGCTTTAGTCTGCATGGGGGTTAGAGGTGAGCTTGTTGTTATTAATAGACTAGATTTACCCTGGTGAGACAAAGAAGACTGAGTCTAAGAGGTTGTTTAATCGAGGGAAAGCTGGTTACTATGAGTGGTGGATTTTTGCAACACATCACGAGTAGCACTGTAAATGGAATTGCTAGGAATGTAGATAGTAACATTTCTGCTGTGGTTAAAGAACCTCCATTTGTCGCTTCGGGTTACACTATTTGTCCCAGACTAGAGATAGTTTCACATGTCAGTTCAATTGTGAAAGTCCCAGTTAGGATCTGAAAAATGACAGCCAAAACTTTGTTTTTCAGTCCCAAAGCTAGCATTTGTGAAATTCCGAAGGCAACGATAGTGATAATTTGTATTCTCGCATACCTTGTCAGCCCCCTAATGAAGAATCTTACTGTAACCCAGGTGCCATGATAGACACCACAAGATTATCAGAGGAACATTCTTTCGTTAAAAGTAGGTGTTGGGAAACTAGAAGTGTATCTTTGCTACTAGTAGCAGTGATCTTGAGAAAATCGTCCTAGGTCAAAATAAAATAGTTACTCAAGACGGCATCCCATTGAAAGAACTATATTGGAGAATTCCTCCTACCATGTACGAAGAAGACGGGCAGCACATTAAATAAATGAAATCTGCTGGTATCATTAGTGAATCTGAGTCACCTTATTCCTCAAATATAGTACTTGTACGAAACTCCAATGGTGTCCCTCAGGTTCCGTATTAATTGGAGAAAGTTTAATAACAAAACTAGGAAGGACGTATACAATCGACTTAAGTTTGAAGATACCATAGATATGATGGCTTCTAGGTTTTACAGTAAGCTCAATCTTCATTCAGCATATTGGCAATTTGATGTTGCAGAAGAAGATAAGCTCATAACAGATACTAGTGTAGGATATCTAGGCTTTTGTGAGTGGAATAGGGTGGACTAAGGCCTCACGAACGCCCTGCAAGCTGTTCGAGGTTAATGGAAAAGTGTATAGGGATATGTATCTCAAGGAATATCAGATATTCTGTTATAATATCTTAATTTATTCCAGACCTTTGCCGAACACTCGTAAGAATTTGAATTGGTATTCTGTCGGCTAGATATGCTTAAATTGCACCTTAAGGACTCAGATCGTGAATTGTTCATGTCCTCTTTGACCTACGTAGGCCACGTAATATCAGAGCAAGGCATTGTACCTGACCCTATTAAAACTGAAACTGTCAAAACATCGCCAGTCCCTCAAAATTTGACGGCATTAAGACAATTCCTTGGGTTTACCGGATTTTTTTGTTGCTTTATCAAAGGATATGCATAGACTATTGCAGGTCTTGACAGTATTAATATCAAGGTTAAGAGCAAGAAGGTCAAGAAACCTGTTTAGTGGACTTTGGGTCAAGATCAACAAGGGTCTTTTGATCTGATAAATGATATCGCCACCCATCTGGTATCGCCACACATTTTGTCATACGCAGACTATTCGTTGCCATTTGAGGTGCATACGGATGCGTTTTCCTATTGCCTGTGAACTATCCTAAATCAGAAGCAAAATGACGTTTTGCGAGTCATTACCTATGCAACCCGTGGTCTAATAATTAGCGAACGGAGGTATACTGCCCACAAATTAGAATTCATGGGGTTAAAGTGGTATCTAACCGAAACACTCCATGATTATCTCTATGGTGTGAGAGTTTAGGTTAGGACTGATTGCAACCAGTTTATGTATATCCAACAACCCCCAAATTAGACTCTAGTGTGCATGGACGGTTAGTTGCTCTATCTATCATCTTACCATTTCTTAATTTCTTGGAAATGTAAACGATGCCGATGCATTTAGTAAGGGAGAAGTATTTCAAGATGTTGTGATGGCAATATCTATGCAGCAGTTGCCTCTCTACCATTTAATTATAGTATCCCAGATGCTGTATATCCTCATTATACAGGTGAGGATATTCAAGGATGGGACCACTCATTAATAATAGAGATTGGAGTAGGGAACGAGCAAAGAATATGACAATTGGAAGAGTGGTTGACCTTCTGGTGAAAGGTTCTCGACCGAGAGAATGGAGGATAGGGCTGGGTATGTAATGCGCGCCAGCATGCAATACACGCGCTATAGTGGTGAACACTTTTATTCTTTCACTCACTCCACTGATCTAGCTACTTACATATACATATACATGCCACTTACGACGTATTTAACTACACGTAGTAATGCACATTCTAGCATGCTGTACACCGTAAACATATACGACAGATATAATATTCATGTCCAATACAATAGGGCTAAATTTAGAAACATATATCTGTTAACGAATTTAGCATATATTCACGCAAAGGCTGTGCACCAAGTGCAAAACAGGACTGATACTTTTTTGGGGGTTAGATCAGTCCTATGCATCACTAGGCGTATGAACTTCTACAGAGAAGTCACCGGTTAGGGCGGAAGGTCTCTACAGATCAACGGTCAAGTGTTCGGGACCAGGGTGCTCCATATGTATTAGTGGACTGTGGCTGTGGCCAGCCACCTATGGTTCGAAATAGCATCGAAGGCAGATCTATTTAGCCATGGTTGGCCATCTGCTTAGGAGAGGGAAAATCCGATGTATAACCTGCGGCCTGTTGACCTCACTATCACAGTCGTGGATTGCTGGGCCATCGCAGATAAACCATAGGTTTAAAGGGTGGGGCCAGTTAGGGCAATCTGCACTCCACCTAAAAGCTCCATTGTGCAGGCATGAAGGAACTGTCTGCTGTTTACGTCTACTGTTTACGTCTACCCCTACATCTGTACGACTCTATCAAGCCCTGCAGCGATGGGAATTGGGCGAAAACGGCAGTTGAAATTTGTAACTGAAAGTTGCAGTCCCAATCCTACATGCAGGGGACTCAGGCCTTTGGCCGTCTGATGTTGATCCGGAGACGATACCATCAACCGGTACCAGCCTGAATGACCAAACAGCCTTTTCTAGGGGCAGCACTGCTTGCTCCGCATGGAAAGTGGCCTAGAAAAGGTGGCCTAACCAAAGTTCGGTTCCTTACCTCCCCCTAGGTGGCCTGCCGCAGCCAACGGGCATCTTCCAACGCGGTCGAAATATAACAGAAAAGACAAGGCATGCCCCACCTGCCTCGCTTCGTGGGTAAAGGCTAAAACTGGCTTGTTGCAACATCAGATCAATGCTAGACTCAACCGACAGCAACAGACCAGAACGACGCTCTGTCTTAATCGCACACGAACAGTCTCACCTTGGTGTAGACATTGCTGCACTTAGTGATGTCCGCCGTGCAGAGGAAGGAAGTCTGAGGGAACTCGGCGCTGGATACACCCTGTACTGGTCAGGAAAACCAAAGACAGAAAAACCACTTTCAGGAGCCGGTTTCATTGTCAAGGACTCTATCGGCACCAAGTTTAAAAACGTTCCCACTGGTCACACAGACCGCATCATGTCCATGCGTCTTTCGTTAGGGAACCATCAACACGCCACACTCTTCAGTGTATATGCTCCAACACTTCAGACAGATCCTTCTGAAAAGGATAAATTCTACGCTGATCTGCGCAGACTTCTCAAGTGCGTCCAAGAGAACAAAACAAAAATAAATAAAAAAAAAATAATCATTCTAGGAGATTTCAATGTCAGCGTGGGCTGAGACTCAGAAGCCTGGAACGCCATTCTTGGGAAACATGGCGTGGGTATCTGCAACGACAATGGGCGCCTGCTTCTTGAATTTTGTGCAGGGCTACAGCTCACCATCACAAACGCCGTATTACAGCAGAAAGACAGCCTGAAAACGACCTGGATGCATCCTAGATCAAAACACTGGCGCCTAATGGATTACATCGTAGTACGCCAGATGGACTTAAAAGATGTCTTTCATACCAGAGTGATGCCCAGTGCAGAGTGCCGCACAGATCATCGTCTTGTCCGATTCTAGCTCGGCTTCCACTTCAATCCTAGGCCCAAACAACAAGAAGGCACCCCGAGAAGGAAGTTACAGGTCAAAAACCTGTTGTCTGCACATGTCAGGCAGATTTTCAAGACAGCCTGCAGTCAAGACTTGAAGAACCTAATTTTCCGCCAGGCCTACCTCCGGAAGAGATGTGCAACCACCTCAAGGCTTCCATTATGCAAACCTCAGAAGAAATTCTTCGATTCACCACTAAGAAAAACAAAGACTGGTTTCATGAAATCAACCAAGAAATCCAAGAACTATTTGCCAAAAAGACTACAGCACACCAAGCTCACCTCGCTCAACCATCCTGTCCACAGAAGAAAGTATCCTTCCTCCTCATCTGCAGATCCCTCCAGCGCAGGCTGAGACATACAAAATGAATGTGGACAAAGCTTGCAGAAAGAACCAACCTGTACGCTGACAACGGTGACTGCAAGGGGTTCTATGAAGCATTGAAAACAGTGTATGGTCCTTCCTTCCACATACAGAGCTCTCTACGGAGCGCAGATGTCAAAAAGCTATTCACTGACAGGGAATCTATCCTGAACCACTGGTCAGAGCACTTCCACACCCTCTTCAGCGCTAGATGCACAGTCCAGGAGGCAGCTATTGACCGCATCCTCACAACAGCCATTAAAGATGGAACTCGATGAGGCACCCACACTGCAAGAGACTGTAAAAGCCATAGAACAGCTGAAGACTGGAAAGGCTGCAGGAAAATATTGTATCCCACCAGAGATATGGAAGAGAGGAGGCCCAGCATTGCACACCAAACTCCACAAGTTCTTCGTTGCTGCTGGGAGCGAGGGAAACTTCCGCAAGACCTTTGAGATACAGTCATCATCACCTTGTACAAAAACAAGGGGGAAAGTGAGACTGTTCAAACTACCGTGTGATAGCTCTGGTCTCCATTTGCGGACAAAATTCATGCTAGAGAGTTGCTGAACAGACTGGTGCCCACCATTGCAGAAAATCATGCTCCAGAAAGTCAATGCGGCTTCAGAGCCAATAGGGACACAACAGACATGGTGTTCGAGAAATGCCGAGAACAAAACAAAGGACTGTACGTCACATTTGTGGACCTGAAGAAGGCATTTAACACGCTGAGCAGAACTGGACTATGGAAAATCCCTGATAAGCTCGACTGTCCTCCAACGTTCCTTGCCATGATCATCCAGCTACATGAAGACCAGCTTGGTCAGGTCAGAAACAATAACGACCTGTCACAGATCTTCCCCATCGCAAACTGCGTCAAACAGGGCTGCATTTTAGCCCCCACATTGTTATCAATCTTTTTCAGCATGATGCTCCAAAACGCAGTAGAAGACTTTAATGACGAAGATGGCATCTATATCTGCTTTCATACTGACGGCATCCTCTTCAACTTATGGCGACTTCAGGCCCACGCCAAAGCCTTGGAAAAACTGATCAGAGAGCTTCTCTGCGCAAACGACGCCACCATTGTTGCCCACACGGAAGCCGCCAAAGAGAGCGTAACATCCTGCTTTGCAGAATCTTGCCAGTTATTGGTCTTGGGGTCAGCCTAAAGAAAACTGAGATACTTCACCAGCCTGCACCTAAGGAAGAGTACCTGCCACCAATCATCTTCATTGACCAGACGGAGCTGAAAGTAGTCCACCAGTTCACTACCTAGGCTGTGTGATCTCCTCTGATGCCAAGATCGACAAAGAAATAGACAGCCGACTGGTCAAGGCAAACAGCGCCTTCGGCAGATTCTATAAAGGAGTGTGGTACAACGCCAGTCTCAAGAGGGACACTAAGATCAGCGTCTACAGAGCTGTCGAACTGATCACCCTCTTTTACGGCACCGAATCCTGGGTCACCTACAGCCGCCACTTCCGCCTCATTAAATGCTTCTATCTTCTATCAACGCTGCCTCCGCACAATTCTCACCATCCACTAGAGTGACTTCGTCACCAACACTGAAGTCCTCAAACAAGCAGGGATCACCAACGTTGAGGCCACTCTCACGAAGATTCAGGTGCGCTGGGCGGGTCATGTCTCCAGGATGGAGAATAACGCCTGCCTAAGATCTCACTGTATGGTGAGCTGTCCACTGGCCACTGTGATAGAGGGGTACCGCGAAAGACATATAAAGACTTCTTGAAAAAGACCCTTATCGACCACCGCCAAAGGGCATCACAAGTTCCTGACCGTGAAAGCTGGCGACGTAGAGGTCACCTGGCCACTGCCACTTTTGAACAAAACAGACGGGCCAGCTTGAAGGAAATAAGATGGCGAAGAAAGAACTGAGAAGCATCCGCAGCACCGATCACAACCCAGGCCTTCCTCTGCAGTCTCTGTGAACGAACATGCCTGTCACTTATTGGGCTAGTCAGCCGCCAGCGTGCCTGCAGTAGAATTGGACATTCCCAACAACAACAATGATGTTTATAAACTATGTGAAGCTCTCAGTTTGCAACATTGTGGAAAAGTGTATGAAAGAAACCGTATGACTAAACCTTGAACTTATTCGGCTGCAAGTTTTTATTTACAAACTAAACAAGCAAATCAAAACTGCTGTCTTCTTCAGGCACAGTTCAATCGTTATTATGCGAGCGGACTAATTCAGCCATGCGACGGATAAAGCTGGTGCGCTTATTCTTATTTGCATCGAGAATACATTTCACAAGTGTGCGGTCTGGTTGGACATTTGCACACTGCAAGACGTTTCAAGTTGGCATATCTGTTGCCAATTACAACCCCATCGTGCCTATGGGCTTATTCCCACATCAAAAGAATCGGCAGCCAATACTGACGTCATACACGTGACAAGCTAGATCTAAAGTTACCTTGAAAAGAAGTTCCTATAAGCTATGCATCATGTAAATCGTGCGAGGCAGCATCTATGCGAGTTTGACTTCACAGGAACAGGCTTGCCTGTCAAGGCGAATGTACACTCTATAGTCTAAATAAGGACGTTGTATGGCTAAAACAAATCCTTCTGAAAGCTTTGATAGTATGAAGATGTACGCAACAGGGACAGAAGCAACATGTAATTAATACGTTGTTTCATGTCCACAAGAATCACTATGAATGGATTAAATACATGATTTGCGCATAGTCAAAACAAGTCCACTAAATTAATGCACGTGCGTATTTGCTTCCGTATCGTCTCGAGGCAAAGTGAAAGTAATTGAACAACACAAAGCATCTGAAGTAAACTATACTATTTTGGCTGACAAAACTTGTAACCACGCCATAGTCCAGGTGAAATTCTAAAGCAGGTTTATTTATTAGAGTCTCTGCTGATTTTAACCGTCTACACTAAGAAGGATAATGCGTACTTGCATGATTCTTCTTCTTATTGCAACCTCATCGTAAGATAGGTAAATCATATCCACCTAGTGAACTGCATTTGGATCGTACTCGTAAATGCGTTGTTACATGATATGCCGAGTGGGTTTGGGATCGTCGTTGTTGGCATCCGTTAGTCTCGAGAGACGATGGAAATGCGCCCATGAGAGGTATCCCGGTTGGTAGTTGTGCAGCGTCTTCTGTGGCTATGGAGCCCCACACGGGAGTGGCAATCCTTGCTGCAGTTGCTGCACTTGAAGGTTAAGTTTGGTGTGGGTTGGAGCTGCTTCCTCTTCCTCTGAGATCGTTTTTCATCAGTGAGCAGACGTAGCTTGTCCTAGCCGGCTTTCAGACCAGTGATCAGAGCATGTCGCCAGCTGGACTTGTCTAGAGCAAGCTCTTCCCAGGTGTTGACATCGATCTCAAGGGCTTTCATGTCGTGCTTGCAGACATCCTTGAAGCGGAGATGTGGCCGTCCGATCGATCTTCTGCCAGAGGCAAGCTTAGAATAAAGAAGGTCTTTGGGGATCCGTCCGTCATCCATCCGACGTATATGGCCCAGCCATCTGATGCGACGTTGGTGGAGGAGTGTGACCATGCTGGGAATCTTGGCACGTTCAAGCACCTCGTTGTTTGTCACTCGATCGCTCCAGGTGATCCCGAGTATGCGTCGGAGGCATCGCATGTGAAAGGCGCTCAGTCTTTTCTCCTGTGAGGCGTACAGGGTCCAGGTTTCCTTGGCGTACAGGAGAGTGCTTAGCACACAGGCACGGTACACGGAGATCTTAGTGTTCAGGGTCAGCATGCTGTTGTTCCACACCCTCTGCGACAACCTAGAGAGAGTTGTTGATGCCTTTCCAATCCGCTTGCTGAGCTCGGCGTCGAGTGAGAGGTTGTTGGTGATGGTAGAGCCGAGGTACGTGAACTGACTGACTACTTCTAGTTTGAAGTTGTTGATGGTGATGGTTTGGGATCAGTAAAGAGAAAAAGACAAGTTATGAAAATAATATTTTTATAAACAATGAATATATGCATGGAAATGAATTTGAACTTTTTGGCATGGGTAATTATGCTACTGCCAAGATAAACAATCAAAATTTGAATCCTTTCACCATTAAGAGTGATTAGTAACATATTATGCAGGCACGACACGCTGATGTTTTCAAAGACAGGCTTGTTTCCAAATGAGGATGTCAAAAATCGTCTATAAGATTCCAAGTTACACTATACGCCTTAACTTGTGTGGATAGTAAACATGGATTATACAGATTGTCCTGTTAAAATATCATGTGCGAAATTATTCTGTATACTTTGTCAGATATGTAAAAGTTGTTTTCACAATGATAAACATATATGAAGCTGTTCTCTTCATATGTATGAAATTAAGAGTCAATGTTGAAGTCATGAAATTATGCATATTGTACATTCACATATCAGACACGAATCTATACAATTCTATTGCTCACAGGAATATGTGAATCTAAGCAAACACACGTTGAACATCGGATATGGAATCGTGATACCATGTCAGTCATATAACGATTATGATATCATGGAAATATATATTTCAGTAATGTGTATGAAGTTGCTCTATTTCATTATCTTAAGGCAGACACAAGGAATGACTCCATATATTTTATTTACTTACCGTTTACAGACAAACCCGTCAGGAATTTACGGTGGAAGCATGAACCTTTCAACCTTAAAATGCTTAAATTGATCAACACACTGACTCAGACCAATATAACTAGAGCCAGCTAGAAATATACACAACTGATCTTATAATGCACGTGCCATAAACTGTAGCGTATTATATCTCCAATACCACTATGTAGCCTTACTAAACATTAAAAAGATTCTGCGTTATGAACGACTATATGGAATTACATGGTAGCAAACTTTCCATATGAATTTGTATCAAAAAGGAATAATCATACGGGGCTATAAACGCTAGACTGGTTAATATAGGTAACTATATAGGACATGCTAAAGTTTACCCAGCTTGTCAATTTAAATAAAATTACGACTATAACCTGAACAGTTTGTATTGAATATTATAACTCTAAGTTATGAAAATTTGGCCTGGTTTATAGTAAAATCAAGATAAATTCCGAAACAGGAAATATAGCAGATAGCAACGACAGAAAGAAATTACGTCTATGATTGCTAAATAACAGTAACATTGTATTGTAAATAAGACAGCTTCCTAGCATGATATCGGCGAATGTAACTATAAAGAAAAATGACGCTCTATATTCTTGTGGGCGACGGAAAGAAAATAAGCTTCTTCCACAAGCATTTTGCAGCTGAGCAACACTAGTCATATGGCAATTGCCCTTCATAATTTCACTATAACTGGAATCTGTTATGCCAATATAGTACAAAGCTGTACACTTTTCTCGATTCACTTAAATTGTGTATGAGCACTAAATACAAGTTTGGGGCTTAAACTGATTATGTCCCAAACGAAACAACCGTCAGCGCGTTCACTAAGCCATTTGTGTTTCATATCCCAGACACTTTCCAGCGTTAGATAATTATACCCGGCCTTGCATTCGCGTTAGAAGATTTCGTGGTAAATAGCTTTAGCGGCAGCCTCATTTTACGCTCCTCCCAGTTAAATGCTTATAGTCAGAACCGAACTACTTGTTCACTATGATCTATGGTACCGTACATTAACCAATGAACAGGTAGAGTTAAAACGCTGCCTTTTGCCCTGGAGGATTGGAATTTGTGTAAGTCAATATTTTCGCCTGCCTATATGTTATAATGTCACGTATCAGCGATTAAAAATCAAACAACATGCTTGCTGCAAGATTATTTTGACACAAATTCGTAAGACGTTATACAAATGTGGTGATTGGTTCTATTTGCGACTGTCACAATACAATAGATCATTACCTGGCGGCCGCAATCGTTTGGTCCAATCTTGTGCATTTCTATCTTGTTTAAAACTGACGCAATCATATTATAGTCTGTTTGTTGGTCGGTTATTTCTTCAGCTGGCCCAATCTCGTAGCTGTTCCAAATCGCAGTTCAGTGTCTGTCACTGTGAACCTATTGGCAAGTTTATAGGCAAATGCTGAAGTGCACTTTACTAGCATTTGAAGCAGCTGGCCGTGATACATTCTGCATCACCATTAGTAAGATACCTTGTTCCAATGTCGACACACATTCTTCTCTCAAACATGTATTATAATTTGCTTTCTTTAAGCGGCGTCTGCCGTATGTTTGCATACCAGTAGGAAACAAAACTCTGCCGTTCAGGCTGGGGTGACTGTACATTTGCATCACCGAAGAAATCAATCGGCTGATAGGCGGATGAAACCCCTAACATAAGAAAACATGACAAGTGAACGGTTCCGACACCAATTATCCAAAGAAGACGAAAAGTAAGAACATAATTGAGGGCTTTGACGACGAACAGTGAGCTCATCTCTAAGTTTTTATTTTTAATTCTGGCAAGCATCAATTAACTTTGCAGATTAAGCAGAGAAGAACGTTTTCGGGTTTAAGATATGCAATTGGTAAGCTCCCAGTGGCATTTTACACAGACTTTATTGCACCATGCAGTTCATAAAGTTTCACTTTTAGATTCATGTGGCTGGGCATGACATTGTTGTAATAACTCTCGTTGGTGTTTCGATGCAACGCTAAGATATCCCTCGCACTAATATAAAATTGCTACCATTTCAATGTTGACAGGGTCTCACATGGGCTGATAACTAACAGCAATGCCATGAGGGATACTAAATATAAATATTATTGTAAATAGGTAACAAAACAAACAACAGTGTACCCATCTGATGTTGTTCATTGTTTTTGAAAGGTGATTCTGGTCCTTTGGAATATCAAAGATTGGGTGCATTCAGTTGCTGTTGCCGATGTTTGGAACACAAATACTCGTTCTCCTCTATCTCTTCAGCCTTCTGATTATTATTATTATTATATTATTATTATTGTAGTAGTGGTGGTGGTAGTAGTACCATCACTATTAGCATTATTTATGTTACTATTTATGTTATTATTTTTGTTATTATTATTATTATTATTATTATTATTATTATTATTATTATTATTATTATTATTATTAATTAATTAATTAATTAATTAATTAATTAATTTTTTTATATTTCATATCACATTGTAAATCATTTATATCGCTGCATATTCTCTGTTCGATGAGTTGTACATATTTTAGGATGTTATGAATAGATTCGGTTCACATTTTTGCCAATTGCAATGTCTGAAAGATGCTGGGTCGTTATCAAAGCAAGCCTTTGCCACTATGTATCTCTTCAATTCATCAAGTTATAAAGGCTGTGATATACGCACACATACACACACTAAATTATCGTTCCTCATTAAGGACTGTTCCATACGGAAACACTCATATTACATTATGTAGTTTTCGGCAATTACATTTTTGACAGCACCTACCAGTGTCTCATTAATATCAACAAGAGTAGCAACTATTCCTGTAATAATACCCGATCAGTAGAACCCAGTGGCAGAAACACCCATATCACCGAAAATTGCTTAATTTCCTACTTCCTCAACCAAACAGAAACAAGTTATGATATGGTGAACATTTCAAGACCTCAGCAGTTTGATGAAGTCGTTCTAAAGCCCCTTGACTATCAGGGAAATAGGATAAAGACTTGAATTGTTGGATGCCTAATTCGTACATAACGCTGGAAAATTCTAGACATAAAATGTGACCCATGATCAGATTGGACTGATTTGGGAAGGCAAAGTGAGTAAAGGAAAACTTTATCAAAGCTATTACTATTGTTTTAGTTTTAATATTCCTCAAAGGAATTACATCTGGGAATCTTGTTGATGCACACATTATGGTCAAACAAGTATTGGATACCTGACTTAGTCTTAGGTAAGGGACCAACACAACCTACCATCATTCTGCTAAATTGTTCGTCAATTGCAACAATATGTTGCATATGAGCCTTAGGTATATTTTGATTGTAATGTCATACCATTTGACAAGTATGACAAGATCTGCAGTATGTACAAATATCATATTTAATGTTTGGCAAATAAAATTGGTTTAAGATATTGTGTTAGGTCTTATTCGTTCCTAAATGACCAGCCCAAGGAGTTTCATGGGCCGGACTAAGAATTTCCAGACTGTACGATTTTGGAACTACAATTTGATAGTTCACTGACCCCTCGTCACCAGCAGATACCCCATGTGGTCTCCATTTTCTCACAATGATCCCATTTTTAAGGAAAAAACAAACAGGCACTTCTGTGGCATCAGTTGCACTAATGGGCCTTGGAAGCAAACAGGAGATCTCAGGATCTTTCTCCTGTTCAACAGCAAGTGATTGTCGTTTGTCACCCTGATTGGAATAATGAGAATGAGTAGATAAAAGAGGGATCACTGTGATCAATACCTTCTAAGTGATCCAAACAAGGAGTAAACGTGACTTCATCAAAAGCCTGACCAATACATGTCTCAGCTAAAGGAATAATTTTCTGTTCAACATCATTCTCAAGAGCTTTCTCTGAAATAGCACTAGTAAGAGCACGATCTGAATACAAATCGGGGATTTATTTTTCAATACGATCTACTTCCTGATCCAAACAAGGCTTGTAAGTTACAAGTGGATTAACCACAACCTTTCTCTAACTAGGTCATTGCCTAGTAAACAATGAATCCACCCAATCGGTGCAGTCGACCCTGTTCCAACTGTCAGGGGTCCTGAGACTAAGTCGGATGACAAATTTACACAATGGAGAGGAATATTAACAAAGCCGCACTCTACCTTCTGACTAAGAACACTCCCACTTTAAGAAGACTTATCAGGCAAGAACCAGATAATAAAGTACTCTAAGAACGTCCAGTGTCCCTTAACACTTTTATATGGATAGGATTGTCTGAATCACCCAGCGTGATATAGGACCCTTCGACATGAATGGTTCATAATTCTCCATAATAAAATCAGACTGAGGTTTATTTGACCCAACAAATGTAATGCTTTCAATGTATGAATGTGACCTTGACCTCTTAGAAATTAAGGCATTTGGAATAGGTCTGTCTTGATTTTGTTGCTTATTTTTCAATTCGTAGCAATCAGAAATAACATGTCCTTTCTTCTTGCAATAGGTACATGTAGGAAGAGATAAGGACTTCTGATCAATCTTATCAGAACCTTGATACCTAAAAATTGTGCCAGATTGAGATTTGGTAGGGCTTGTATTAGGCTGAGATACTTTTCTTTTACCAGAAGACGGCTGAGCGGAAGACTTACTGACAAAAGAAACTTTATGTAGGAGCAGCATTTTCTAAAGTTTCGACCTAACGCTCGTCAAGATAAATCTTAATGTCACTATGGACACAGTTCTTGACCTCTTCAACTAATATGAGTTGTCTGAGATTATCGTAATCGATATTAACCTTTAAAGAAGAGCACCACCCATCAAATAACGGCTCTTTTTCTCTTGCAAATTCGACATGAGTTTATCCAGCTTCGTTTTTATAGTTCCTGTTTGTTTTTGTTTTTTTTTTTTTGTCGATAAGCCCCAGGGACTAACGCATAACCCTGAAAGATGCATTCCTTAACCAGATCATTGTCAGCACTTTGCTGCACTGACAATGAAGCGTAGATGTCTCGGGTGTTGCCGAAATGTGCACTTTTTAATAATAGAGGTCAATGCTCTCTTGGACATTTTGAATTTTTAGCATTTATTTCAAAATGTGGAAAATTATTTATCTACTTCTTTTTCACTAAAAGCAGGGAGCTAAATTGAATATTCTTAGTGACATCAAAACTTGAGTGTAAAGTTGGGATGTGATTTTCACTTGTCAACTCTAATTCGTTTAATCTATATTGAGACGCTTACTTTCTTTTCGTTTTGAGTTTGTATTTGCATTTGTCTCTCTCTCCTCTCTCTCCAATAACATTTGAATTTTTTTCTCTCCTTCTTCTTTCTCCAATTGCGTTTGCTTTTCTTCTTTCTGTAACTGCACTTGTCTCTCTCTAATCTTCTTCAACTGCATTTTCCTCTCTTTCATCTTCGTCTAATTTCATCTTTCTTTCTTGAAGTTCAAGCTTTTTTAACCCAGTTCCACCTTGTGTTATAATTTTAATTCCTTTACTTTTATGTTAGAGTCTAATACAGACATATTTATCAAAGTAAAAGCACTTTTATCCCAAAACTTCTTTTCCAACAAGTATTGGACCAAAATATGTTTTTTTTTATTTCTTACTTCGTTAAAAAAGATTTTGCCTCAGAATACTATATTTTCTGGCAAGCTGAAACAATTCATCTTCTTCAAGGAGTTTAACCGTTCGTGGGTTGGATTTGAGATAAAGATAACCACTTCAGATGAGATTGTAAAAAGCTTGGTTTCACTAAAGATTTCTATATTGTGAAATAATACCTGGGATTTAGAAAATTCCAAAACAAAGTGAATACAAATTTCAGAAGCAAAGTTGTCTGAAATATTTTAGAGAAATTCCTATTCAGGTCGAGCGCCTAATTTTCTCTTACGGTTTATACTCTCACCATAAGTAACAGAAAAGAGTGAAAGAAACAAGCTTTGTAAAAATTTAACAAATAATTAATTTCGCTAGAATACATAGTGAAAATCAGAAAAGAACTTACGGTATTGTTAATTAAATCCCAAAATAATCCAAGAATTACAGACACAAGTTATAATACTTTAAAGACCCTGAATTGAACTAATTAAAAGTCTGGGGAAAAAAATGACTTCAATGGTGTGTCTGTAGTAGCTTATAAAGTGTTGATGTATCACCAGTCTTTTGTTCAATCACAGTAATATAGTTCCATGTTTGAATTCACTATAAATTCCATTGAATTTCTCTATCCAAGAATTTTATCAGGTCACTTTTGTATTTCCAGAGAAGGTAATCACTTGAATTCAATAATTTGAAAAAAATAAAATTCAGCTCAACTGGACACAACATAGAATACAAGTTGAAAGTGCTAGATCTTAAAGCACAACTGAAACAAATCCTCTCGTTACAAGAATGTACACTTGTCTACGTGACCTGACAATTAACTTTGTCTAAAATGAAACTGTACCTAATAAAAGTAATCTTCTAGAACGAGCATATTTACAAAATACAAACCATAACCTGGAAATTCAAAAAATCTAGAACTTAACGCAAATAAACATAGGTCTGTTAATAATAATAATTGATTTTAAACCCATACACATACAAAAATAATCTATGTATTAGTATTTTACACAGAATAAAACCAGAAATCAATTTGGGTCAAAGAGAAATGAACTCAGTTGTGGACAAGGTCACGTCCAACTTACAATATTACATTCCAATAGCATGTAATGAAATAATAACAATTTAAAGAAAACTAGCAACAATTACACACACACACACACACACACACACACACACACAC
>JAECUM010037683.1:0-11510 GCA_016617855.1 Megalonaias nervosa
TTTTTCTTTTTTTTTTTTTTTTTTTCTTTTTTTGTCCGTTTCCATTTATACCCTCAACAATTAAATTAAAGTCAGTCTTTTACACTGCGAGACGACAGAAAAATAATGTCAATCACTTTTTAGCCTTTCTACTTCAAGCCGTTGTTTGTATTTGTCTTTAAATTAAAATATTGGCTGCGTGCTTTTTCTACCAAGGTGTATTAAAATATATTCACTAAGTTACATTTCCTGAAATAGACGGCCTCTTACAAGTTCAACCACAGAAGAGACAAGTCTTAAGCAGCATCCGTAATATACAATTAGTAGATTTCTTTTTTAAGTCTTTGGACTTAAATATCCGATTCCTAATAATGAATTAACAATATTTTTTAGACTTTCTATAAAAGAAAAAGTAAAAAGAAACAAACACGTCCAAATTAAAGCGACCACGGTAATTTTATACTTGGAAAGACAACGGCTTGAAGAGGAAAAATCAGTTTACTACTTGAACTTTGATGACAGTGGGGAAAATATTGTTTGGCATAACATTGCAAAGTGTCAGTACTGATAGTTAAACCGTTTTAGTCATGTTCCAAAAATGTTTTATTATTGAATTTAAAAAATACATTAACATTTCAGTGAAATATAAAAGTGTGAATTACTTATATTTATAGAAATAACAATTGTAATATTTAAAGTTCTATAATAAAATAAAAGCAATTAAGGCAAGAATAAAAAACTTGGATATCCAAGACGATTATCGTTATGAATCCATGTCTCTCAAATTCTTATACTTCCCAGGTTTGCGGGCCTGAGTGGCCTAGTGGCTTAAAACACATTTACCGATCACTGCCATCTCCTCTTTCTGTGTTGGGTTTGAGTCTCGTGCTCGGGTATGTTTGAAAGCTTGCCAGTGGGTATGTTAGAAAGCTTGCCAGTAGCTTCCTGCGAGTCATTAGTTCTACCGGGTTTTTCCTCGACCAAGTATACTGGGCCGCCATGAATGACATATCCTGAGCTGCAGAATAGCGTCCAAACCAAAACAACACCACCTTTTGAAGTTATTGATTTAAGGTTGTAATCTCAAGCATAGCGCCAAATTCATTATTCAGGCTTCTAACTGTCGATTTCAACAAGCAGCTAAAAATCTAAAGTCCTTGATCATCAGATGAATTTAAAAATCAATGTTCTTCGTGTTCTTCTTATCTTGACAATGGACGTAATTTTCAGCCTATCGTTAGGTTTATTTGAAGGTTTTTTCTGAGGCAAATTTAACAATACCGCGTATTATTGATTTTGTCTTGACTACCAATGGTCATTTTTATGTCTGCTGAAGCAATAGACGAACACATTACATTAATAGGCGAGAAAAATCAAAGGACAAAATGAACTAATAGACTCGAATTCAGAGCTGAACGTATCTTTTGATGATAATCCCATTGGGACCTCGTGTGTACTTTAACCAGTGCATGAGTAAATATAGTCAACATTAAAAAATGGATGTTGCAATTGCCAATTAAATAAGAGAAGAAAATACAATATAAAAACTAAACTAATCAGTCGAATTTTTATTCAGTTTTACAAGTGTCCGATCTACGTATTTTTCTTTTACATATGCTCAATCTGAAAAGTGGTTGTTCATCATGTTTCTTTTCACAACGATGAATTGAGTGTTGAAGTGAATCTGTTCCTTAAATAATTAAATACATTACGAATTTTATTATTGAATTGAAACACTTCACACTCGCCTGTGATTACTTTAAGCAATTTTATTTTATCTCATGATAAGATATTCCCAGCATACTGGATTCTTTCACGACAGTCGTGATATATAGTTTAAACATAATTAGATATAAAGCTGAAAAGGTGGTTTTGAAAAGTTGGCTTTTCAGGCAAAACATAATTATATGCTGCACTTTGGTTAACGATTGAAATATATGAAAAATTTGTCAATTTTGAGCCGGTTGCACAGCTAAAATTATAGTCCATATCCCCCCCCCCCGTTTCCTTCTAAGTCCAGTCAACATTTGGCCAATACCTATTGTACTTAGTCCCTAATTTATTCAGTGCATCTGTAACAGAAGTGGATTCAAAGTTAAATAACTCTCTATCAATTAACTGAAAACCAAAACGAACACAAATCCTAAGGCAACTTTGCAGTACGTTTTCACGTATCATTGACATCCAGCGTTTCTCATTACCAATAAAGATTTGATCTCGTAGGATTCATAAACAGTTTTAATGCTTTCTTAAGTGGCAGGATTGTCACTTAGCACTTTCAAATGAACTATCTTCCATAATTTGTTCAGAGTAGTAAGTGACATTACTTACTGACAGTACTTAATTGATCTACACCTTCCGGATTTATATATATTCAGACTTTAATTGATTTTAGGCAAAATAGGCCCGTTACATGTACAAAAAGCAAGAAAGTAAATAACGGCGGTTTCAAAGACATATATATGACATAAATTATGTAATATGTAAATAAAGTATGATATAAATCATATAAATATAAAAATGTATATGCATTATTCACATTTTGGAAAGAACATTATTGTACCAGGCAGAGTGGAAACCCCATTAACAAAATGTGATCACTCAAACTGAATTTCCATTGGGGAAATAACTCAGAAACTTTTAGGACCTTGAGATTCAATTTATGGAGCCTTTGAGCCATAGCCTTTTTATTTCTTCATCTCTTTGTAGGCCAGTTTGAATTATTTAAATTATGGACAAGTGTCGGTAGAAATTAATGATACTATTTATTATTTAAGACTAATTTTATATGGCCGTTGGTCTTTTCCTTGTGAAATATATATTATTTTAGGTAAAGGTGAAGTGACGAATAGGTGATATATGCGTCCTTGGTATATTGTGAAATACACAGAATCAAGCGTCAAATGGCATCATGATAAATCTTGTATTATCTGTCGTGAGGATATATTTTTCACCTGTGAAAATATAGGAATGAAAAGATATGAACATTAATTTGCCAATAAGTTCCTAAATTTCACACTAAAGTTTATAATTTAAAAACGGTTTGAAACGTTTTCAGCTTACCAGAGGCAGGAACGAAATTATTTTCAGCTGGTGTGGTCATTTCGAGAGCTAGATTTTGTTTATAGTTCACAGTTCACTGGTATAATTTGTTCCAAGAACAGTCACATAATTTTGCACATGCACTTTTGGAATTGTTTAACTAACAAAATAAAGATATATCCCTCCAAGAGTTTGATAAAGTTTTACGATAGTAAAGATACTTTTAATTACATCCAGGTTGTTTGAAGGTATAATTAAAACGGCAACTTTGATGACATTAATAATTGTGTATACAACGTAATGAGTTGCATTGGTAAATTATTTACACTTATACTTAATCATAAACTTACTGATCTGGTCGAAGAAAACAATTATATCTTTATTGAAGTACGTGCAGGATTTAGACAAAACAACAGTACAATTGACAATATTTTTATTTTACACAACCTCCATTTATAAATCAGTGTAAGAAAAAATATTTGCTCATTTATTGATTTCACTAAAGTGTTTGATTACGCAGTAAGGAGTAACTAAAAGGGGAAATATTCTAGATATAATCAAATCAATGTGCGACAATGTAAAGTCTAAAGCTAAAGACGATAATTTGTTAAGTGATGAATTCTTTTGTATTCGTCGTGTGCGGCAAGGTGAATGTTTATCGCCATTTCTTTTCACCATATTTATAAATAACTTAGAGAAACAGCTGATCTTT
Source organism: Megalonaias nervosa (assembly GCA_016617855.1). Taxonomy (NCBI): domain Eukaryota; kingdom Metazoa; phylum Mollusca; class Bivalvia; order Unionida; family Unionidae; genus Megalonaias; species Megalonaias nervosa. The sequence goes on from JAECUM010037683.1 coordinate 3,734, forward strand.
TCATGTTACATCCTTTCTTTGATGTGCATGGGACTATCAGGTTAACGTGAAAGCCTTCTTGCCGGGCTAAATTATTTGAAAGATTATTGAGCTAAGTGGAAGCTTATAGCAAACACCTTAAAACAAAGGCTGTTATTTTAGAAATGATGATATTTATCTATAAATATGGAATTCACTCTCTGTAATTAAAAGCTAGAAGTTGTAAATAAGATCTTGAAATACTGAAGCACAGAAAACATTGGTAGGGCACGATCAAAAGAATATATTTTTAAACTGAATTTTTTAAAAAAAACTTGCATCCTTAAAAGCATTCACTTCATTTCTCGATAGATTGATAAAACAATGCATTATTGTTGCCAAACTTGTGAACTTATAATGAGCTGAGGAGCTCTACCCGATAAAGTAATGTTGGGCCCATTTAGCTGATGATTTATCATGAACATTCATAGGGTATTGTCAATTTTCTGTTATTCAACTGACAAGTTACAACGCTGCCTTCCGGATTCAAAGTTAATTTTGTTCTCAGTGTGGAATGTACCATGCCTGGCTATATAAACTGTCTATAGGGGCCCCGTTTGTCAAGTGGTCTAAAGAGCTCACCTTTACTGCCAGCTCACCTCTGTCCGCTTGGGTTACAGTGTCTCCTTTCAGCCAATGTGGGTATGTGAGAAAACTAACAGTAGTTTGCTGTGAGTTGGTGGTTCCTACCGGATTCTTCCTGCACCAGTTATATATAACATGTCTTGCGATGAGAAATGGCGCTAAACACAAAGTTGCAAATTTCGGATCAAAACAACATTTACTGCATGTATTCTTTGAAAAAATGGAAACGCAAATGCTAAATTTTCGAGTATGCTCTCACAATATTCTAATCTGCAGCTGGTAGATGGGGGAGACCATATATACGCAAATTTATTATAGACTTTGTTCGTCTTGTAACCTTTAAAATGAATGAATGAATATATATATATATATATATATATATATATATATATATATATATATATATATATATATATATATATATATATAACTATATATATATATATATATATATATATATATATAATAAATGTACTTATCTCTTTCTTTCTTCTTACCGAGAAATTTTATGAATTTACTTTCGATTTCATTTCCACTGGGATTTTTTTTAGCTTGTTTCTGATATTGTATGTTATAGATGATGATACTTTGTTGTGTATCCGCCATTCAGTTAAATTAATTCAAATAAAAACATATCCTCACAGTCCGTTTTCTATTTTGTAATAAAAATAATGAAGCTAGTCTTGTTAAAAAAAACCTCTTATTCTCATTTCTTTCTCCGCTCTTGACTTTAAATTGTTTAACTTTTATGAAACTTGTAGGAGTTTACCAAAGGTGCGTCTTTGACACTTTTCAGAACACAGTAATTCTCCATCAACAAAATCATATCGGTGATAATGACAGCAACACATGTTTTGGGGAACGGTTTAGATGCGTGTAGAGACTTTGACTCGTTGATGACCATACGCAACAGCATAACTGGCAACTAGTCGTCGACCACAAGAACAAATTCGACCTTGGTACCACTAACATCAACTTTTCTTGCACGTCTTAACGATTTATCGTTTTCTGTGAACCCCAAACAAAAATGAATGGATATCTGATAATTTCATTACCTTCCGACTCAGTTCGTACACAGCTTCTTGGAATCCTGTGGTGTAAATTACATAAATTCTAATTTGATCTTCATATGAAGTTCCCTAGTAGTTAATGGGGACAATATAGGGTCACATAGAGTCTAATGTTAATTTTGGGGGGTTTTACTATGGGGGTCAGAATTTATAGGGTCACGTAGACTTCTATGTTAAAATTGGTCGCTTGCACTATGGGGTCAAAATTTATATGTATAGAGTCAATGGGAATTGACGTCACGGTACTGGACACTGGCAACAATGTTGCAAGTGGCTGATCTCAATCGGGCGGAACACTGGCAACACTGTAGCAAGGGGTTGACCTGAATACGCGCTACTCTAGGTAGGGACAAATGCAACAGAGAGATAGACATGCATATACATAGGCAGAGACATAGACATATTACACAAACACAGATTTATGAACATAAATCTATCTCATAAAACATCGTCTAAAAATGTTTAGGCAAGAGAAAAATCTTTTCGATGCAATGGAGTGACCCTGAAAGAGCCTTTGTGTTTCTTCTCCTTCTTCGTTGTCCTCTAATTTCTGTCTTCTCGTCTTCCCCTTTACCAGTCTCTTATTTTCTTTACTACAGTTTTCTTTTTCTTCTCATCTTACTTCTCCTCTTCTTCCTTTACCTCTATCTGCTCTTTTTTCCTCTTTTCGTTTTCCTCTTCTTTCATTATTTTTTCATTCTATAATTTCATTCTCTCTTTGTCCTCCATGTCTTCCTTTTCCTCCTTTCCCTTTTTAATCCTCTCCCTTAATATATCCTTCCCTTTCTTCAAATTATTTATCTCTCTCTTCAGTCGGTGGGGACTATAGGCTCCATGCTCCATCCTGACTAATATTTCCTCTTCCATACCTAGGGTATCCGCCATCTCTTGCAATTTTATCATCTTGTCCAAATGGTTGCTTGCCATATTTTATTCAATGTTGAATGGCGCGAAAGACGAATGGTCCACATCACATATCAAACAATTCATAATGATTAGGGTGCTAACCTAAACACATAACTTTTTATACAAAATAACACACTCATACTAACAAAACCACCACACTTTCTATCACTACATAGTAGAGAAGGAAATTTTTCTATATGAAACACAACATTACCTACAATCACCTCAGCAAAGGAGTTAGTGTCTATAGTTACACTACTCCACATTCACAAGTGTTATTTACTTTAGGGACAAGGGTTTGTTAAGGGAAAAAGACACATAAACACACAAACAAACGTACGCGCGCACACATACACACAAATACACACACAAACGTATGCGTACATACACACAAACAAATACATACACACAAATGTACGCGCACGCACACAAAGACACACACACAAAAATTATATGATTGGCAATTTGATCAGTCTCTCTTTTCTAGAAATCTGCTTAGCCTGAGAAGGGCTGTTTTTTGAACTCCAAATACACCTGGTTAATGATGACATCTCCTATGTCTGGCCCCACACACGCAACGTCTACTCCAGTCGTTGTCCCGATTGATTTGTCTGGTTGGGAGAGCAGAGGGGGGTTGAGTGGCCTCATCATCCCAGTTTTCACTCTGAGGGACAGTGAAGACTTCCCTTTGTCTTCTATTCTCCAGCTTGTGATGATGAGGTCTTCTTATCTCCTGCCGACGCTGCGGCTCCCACTCTTACCGCTGTCTCTCCAACTCCTCCTCCCAGTTTTCCAGCTGGGGGACATGGGCTCTTGGTACTGGTGGTAGTGCTTGTGGTTGTGGTTGACGTTGTTGTTGTGGAGGTGGTATTGGCTGTGGAGGCGTCTTCACCTTAGGCTTGACCTCACACAAAGGCCTAAGTATGAGGCGAGGCAAGATAGGTCTTTTCTCTTCCTTCTTCTTTTTTTTTTTTCTTCTTCTATTCTGGTACATTCCTAGATCGCCTCCATGGCCAGCTCATCCAGGATGCGCCTGGCATACTCCATATGCATTTGGAGTTCCAACAATTTAGGGATTCTGCTCATCTTCTTTTAGTTGACGAGTGAACGCTGGGTAGCCAGACTGCTGAACGCTCCGCTTTATATCCCAGAAGCGTGGATGTGAAGGAAAATATCCCCCTTTCACAAAAAACTAACAATACCTACCTCGCCATCAATAACATGGAACGCGCGGCCCTAAATGAAACACTCACGTTCACATTTTTCACCTGCAAATACACTTTTATACTACTCCTGCCTATAACAAACACACACTATTTTACAAGTCAGAGAATCGAAGTGTTTATAGGCACACTTCTATTTTTTTTTAAACCTACACACAAACACACAAAATTATATGATTGGCAATTTAACTAGTATCTCTTTTCTAGATTGTTGGGGGTAGCCCTGAAAAGGGCTGTTTTGTTGGAAGGGGGTTTATGGCAATCTCTCTTCGGCTAAGACTGCGTCTCCGTTAAGGCTGCAGGTTTTTCCACAGGATAGGGTCTGCTTCTGCGGAAGGAGAAAGATAATTCTTTCGTGTCCACACGGCAGTCCACAAAGCCTCTGTCTGACTCCTGCTGTTTTTTTGCTGTTGTTCTTTCTGCTGTTTCTGAAGTCTGTACTTCTCTATCGATTCTTCTTGTTCCTTCTTGGTTTCGTCTTTAAAGACCTCTTCTATCAGGTCTTGGGCCACTTTTAATATCCTGACATTCTCTATCTCATCAGGTTTGAGTATCAGGTTTTGCTTGACACGATGTAAATTCACGTGGGCTTCGTTCAGCTTTGCTAGTCTTGAACACATCTTCATAGGTGGATGAGTCAACAATGGATGGTCAAACTGGAGACCGCCCCGAGTTATATGAAATGTAGGAATCACAGTAATATTTTAATATTCCTTATGATTGAAATTCTTCCGTAAACACTTTTCTGCGTCACCGTTTTGGTTATCTGAAAAAATATGTTCAGTAAAAAAATGTAAAGATAATTATATTTGGCTTGCTCTGTTTATATTCTGAAGTACTGAATGCATACAGTAAAATCGAATATTGCAAATTCAATCCTAGATTCCTTCAAAATTATAAAAGCGACATAGAAAGGAACGTTTCACGAAAGTATTTTTAAAACATATGCATACTCATCATTTCTATGAAATGTGAAACACGTAAAGTAAGTCATAATTGATGCCTATTCATGTTCCAAATGAGCGTGCAGCCATGTAAGTTGTCATATATCGATTTAGAAATAAGCATCATTTATCTTGGCAAAAGATGAATAACAGGAAATCACTATTACATAAAAAGGGAATGGTAAACTGAGTAAGAAATAAGCCTTGCGGATAACGTAACGTTAGAGTTATTATAATTTCCTGGATAAAATTAGAACGGAAGTTTCTTTATCTCAAAAGTTGAAGAGGGTTATTTTTGTAATTGTTCATGTTTCTTTGTAACAAATATATAACAAACATTATTATTATTATTATTATTATTATTATTATTATTATATCTCTTGTTTTCTGTTCGATAAACGATTACGCAGATTTTTTTAATTGAAATGCCCTATTTTTACAACATTGCAAATTATGCATGCAATTTATTCGCTTTAAGACCGCCTTTAGAATGTTTTCTTTCTTGTTCTATTAGATTCCATTCAAACATTAATAAACTAATTATACTCCTGACTTTTCTGATTTTCTGATTCAAGTCGTTTCTTTCCCTGAAAAAGAGCTTGATATGCCATTGTCTCCTGGAAGGGTTTAATCTAGCGGTCCCGATACGCTATCTGTTCAGCACGCTACGCTTTAAAACCCACCCATGTACCATGCGCTAGCGCGGATAAAGTCTTTCCCTGCTCAGTACAAATTAATCTGTTAAATAAAATCCTATCACCGAATGTAAAGCCCTATCACTCAGTGACGTACACGCCTACCTCTCTTGTTTATGTAATTAAAGATAATGCAGATAATTACTCTCAAGTCGCCTTTTATCTTTTGTACCTGCCTTGTCATATATTCCGGTTCACGATATCTGATCAGTTACAGCTTGCTACTTGTATAAGGTTTCTTCAAGATGGAGTCTACTGGCAGAGCGCGTTATGAAGGATGCAAGGGACTGTTCTGACGCTCAATTTTAATGTCTCATCCACCTGCTCAATATTTTTTTTAAAAAATCATAAAAAAGTTAAAATACACAAGTGAGGTCAGAATGGTCCATATTTTTGTAATAAAACAAAACATAAGAATATTATTCACTTGACCTGAGAAGTCAGAGGCAGTTCAAAAGCTGGGGAAGTTTATGTAACCTAATCCCAAATTTATATCTGCATTTTTCACTTTCAGTGATTAGTTATGGCACCTAGAGATGCACACGATGAAAAAACAAACCCTTTACCTAGGTGATATTCTGAGAAAACAGTGTGTACTAAACAGCTTGATGTAATTTAAAATAGTTACCAATCAATCCCTTTATGAGATATTTCACTTGCCTTGAATCCACGTATCTACTACTGCTAGCTATTCTTCCTAGCCGACTATTGGTATTTCACTGTCTACATACTGCGAGCGTTATTTCAACAATATTCATAATTCATATTCATAATTGCCGATAGAAAACTTAAACCACATTATGACTTTGACATTTAAAATAAATAAAACAGATAGTTTAATAGTTTACTTGAATTTAAAGACTAATGAATTTTTTACTATGTAACTACATGTACTTTTTGTACTTAATAATATTATTGTTTTTACTTTTAATCTGAATGTCATATATGAACTTTTATTTGTAATATTTTTGAAAGAGCAATTCATATTAATCAACCCTACCGCATTTATTTTCTATGTAAATAATTCTTCATTTGTACTGGATATCGTTAGGTGTGTATTTTCTCTCAATAATATAATCAAATGCCTGTTTGTCCTAATTAAAAACGATCTGTCTGTTAGGACGCCTTTAAAAGAATTATTTCAACGGGACGACTTGATCTCAACATCTGTCTTGTACATATATAATAGTAATGTTGTCTTGATTGCTAAATCATGACGAGTTGTCAGCATCAGAAAATCCGGATCATTACAAGACACGGGATTTTTCTGATGCTGACAACAAGTCGTGATATAGTCGGAACACTGATGATAATGACATTTTTGTGATCAATTTTCAATTGATGATAACAATTATCTAAGTACCATATATGTAAGTAATTAGATTACAAAATTAGTTGTTTTTTTGTTTTTTTTTTATAATTTTAAGCTGAGGACAGCAAGGAGGAAAGTAAGAAGTTAAACATGGCGAATAATACTGGAAAACTATTTGTTGATGCAGCGTACATAAATGATAATTGTATTGAAAATAATATTGTGTTCATATGACATAACATGCATAAAATTATTTAAAAAATAGTAATAGAGTATGTGGTAAACTATTTAGTTGAAATTCTATTGTAAATTCTACCTCTGAAAAATTGGTAGCTGACTAGGTTTAACCCAGACCTGAATGTAAATTTTTCAACCATCAAACCATAAACAATCCATTTGGCAGATGAGACCGCCATAACCATAAACAATCCATTTGGCAGATGAGACCGCCATAACCATAAACAATCATTTGGCAGATGAGACCGCCATAACCATAAACAATCCATTTGTTGACAGATGAGACCGCCATAACCATAAACAATCCATTTGGCAGATGAGACCGCCATAACATAAACAATCCATTTAGCAGATGAGACCGCCATAACCATAAACAATCCATTTGGCAGATGAGACCGCCATAACCATAAACAATCCATTTGGGAGATGAGATCACCATAGCCATAAACAATCCATTTGGCAGATGAGACCGCCATAACCATAAACAATCCATTTGGCAGATGAGACCGCCATAACCATAAACAATCCATTTGGAAGATGAGACCGCCATAACCATAAACAATCCATTTTATGACAGATGAGACCGCCATAACCATAAACAATCCATTTGGCAGATGAGACCGCCATAACATAAACAATCCATTTGGCAAATGAGACCGCCATAACCATAAACAATCCATTTGACAGATGAGACCGCTATAACCATAAACAATCCATTTGGCAGATGAGACCGCCATAACCATAAACAATCCATTTGGCAGATGAGACCGCCATAACCATAAACAAT
>JAECUM010037684.1:0-22028 GCA_016617855.1 Megalonaias nervosa
CACAGCGACGGGAGGTGATATCACCGCTTCGTTGGGAAAATTACCAGGATTACCGTGGGCGAAATATCCCGGAGAAAAACACTTACAGGGTTATAATTATTGTGGGCCAGGAACTCGTTTAGATATTCGTCTTGACAATCAAGATCAACCGAGACTTGGTGAATATCCCGTAAATGGAATCGATCAAGCATGTTACGTTCACGATATTGCTTATCGAGATAAAGATTTACAACAACGACATCTCGCCGATATAAAATTAATTCATGCCATAAATAATGTAAAAGATAAATCACTTCGAGAAAAATTAGCTGCTTTTCTGGTAAAAGCTGGTATGAAAGGTAAAATAATGTTAGGGGCTGGGTAATTAAGTATATGATTATTATAATGGAGTCCATTTATTATTCCCCAAGAGGATATTGGAAGGGCAAAGCAGCGATTAGTAAACTTGCTGAAGCTGCAAAAGTCTCACGAGCTGTTGCTGCAGCGTGGTTAGCACGACAGGCAATATGGCAAATCTATCTACGTCCACCTAAAAGAATTCACTACGCGTATTTTGATGTCAGCGTCCCCAATGAAGTTCATCAAGCAGATATTTTGTTTTTACCGCATGATACTATTAAAACACGTGGATGTAAATCACGCACATACAAATACGCGTTAACTGTCGTTGACGTTGCAAGTAGATATAGAGAAGCAGAACCATTATCAACAAAGACAGCATCTGAAGTTGCATCTGCGTTTGAGCGAATTTATCAACGAGGATCCGGATCACAAGGTGGTCTACGATGGCCACAGTTGCTACAAGTTGATCCTGGCAAAGAATTTCTCGGTGCAGTATCATCGCTGATGAAAAAACATAATGTCAAAATCAGACGAGGACACACTACAATTCATCGTGATCAGGCAATAGTTGAACGATTTAATCGAACACTCGCTGAGCGATTATTTGGATACCAGTATGCGATGGAAATAATTCAGGCAGATACAAGATCTCGTGAATGGGTTGCTAGATTACCAAGCGTGATAGCTGCGTTAAATAATGAAATTACTCGTGCAACTTCTATGAAACCTATTAATGCAATTACAAAAAAACATATACCCCGTAGCGATGGTTACGGACAACGACGTGACTTTTCAAAACAACCAGTGTTAGGTAATGTGACTGTAAGATATTTATATGAACCTGGTGAACTTGAAGGGAGTGAAAAAAGAGCAACTGATCCTATCTGGAGTGTGACTACACATAAAATTTATAGCGTGGTTAGATCTACTGGTAGACCCGCCATCTACAGATTGGATTCAAATGCTCCTCAGCGTGGATTTGTACGTGAACAATTACAAGTAATTCCTGAAGACACACAATTACCACCGCGTTCACTTTTGTAAACTAGCGCCCCTGCGTCGATTGCATTCAAGACATGTCAATGTGACATTATCACGTGTATGACCAAGATCAGTATAAATTCTGTCTACAGTGAACTGTCTTGGATATTCATATAGCATATTACAGTTACAACTTGCACAATGATTATTCTGTCGTTGTTTTAGCGTCATAATAAATTCAACATCAATATTAAAATCGCGATTATTTTTTTTTTTTGGTCACATTGCTTATAACCAAATAGTTTTTTTTTTCTTATTACGCCAATAACACCTTCGGTGTCACTAACAGTTTGATTATTATTTTTTGTGGAGTCTATGACAACTCTATGCAGTTGAGATATTCTCCTGACTCTAGATACTGCGAGATAAACTAAATTTGACCATTCTATTCTATCATCGACAATCCAGATGTTTGTATCAGTAATAGTTAGTCCTTGTGACGAATGAATCGTTATGGCGTATCCCAATTTCCACGGTGAGTTATTCATACTCAACGCGCTCTCAACAGCATCAGTATCAACTAAAACAATATCATTCAATACAAGATTTTGTTTCTGGACACTTTCAGTGTCTCGTCATGGAATTTCAACTTCAATATTTTGTCGTCGAGTATCCGCTGGGCGATAACATAATGGTACAGATAACGTTGAAAATATTTCCTTGTGTAACAGAAATAATTTCTCTTGCCATTCATCACGAACTATTTTTCTACTCGCAACTATCAAATCATTTGGTGTCCATAAATTCCAAAAATCGTTCACAGGAGTTTCCGGAATTATTTCACGCATTATCTCACATTGTATTTTATCTGGCTGTAGTCTGATTAATCTTTTAAATTCCTTCAGAGGTTCATCAATGGCTCTATGATTATCATTTATTTCTTCATAATAATCCACAAATGATTTTAACCGCTCATGTGGAGACTGCCCAACGAAAGGTGGTGGTTGACCATGATCGCCGTATATAATTACCGCAGTATTTTTTGTCAGTAACCAATCAAGAAATATTTTTAATGTTTCTAACGATACTGTACAAATTTCATCCCAGATGATGATTTTGGGAATATATTTTTCACCCATTCGCTCAGGTGTCCACGTATCTCCACACCATCTGAAGAAGCTATGATAAGTTTGAGATTTTACTCCTCGTTGTTTTATTTCTCTTGCTAGTCTATATGTAGATGTCAACACAATCATATCAACGGAGTTTGAAGAACTCTGCCGAAATAATTCAATCGCACGTGTTGTTTTACCAGATCCTCCAGGTCCATTGAGATAAATGGTTTTATGTCTGGCCACGGGATCAAATACACATGGTGATGTTGATACTGATATTTGATTGTCATTACCGTAATATGTCTCCGTGATGTTAACGTCAGCTGATTCAGAATAGTCAAGTATACTTTCTTGTTTTATTCGCCATGATCCCTATTCGCCGCTACCGAGTAACGGTTTTACCAAATCCACGTACGCGATATTTATATAAAACGAATCCGTAGCAACTCTGACAGCATAACAAGGAAATCTATTTATCATCGATAATAAATTTATAGAAACATAAGCGAGCATAGAAGATCTTAAATGAGTAAATTGCGGTGATTCACCATCGATATAACTCACTACTGTACCTAGTTTGGTTCCGTCTGACAAATAAACATTACTTCTGCTTATAAATGTTCCTTTGTTCGTTGTATCGGTAATTATAAAATCTAACTCAGCATCATCCATGATTAATCTTGTACAATGTCGTTTATGATCATATGATCCTCCTTGAGTAAACTTACCGATTATTTTTCTACCGAGATCTTTTGCAACTTTATTTTCATAATCAATTTTATCCCAATTTTCGCCTGACTCTGTCAGGGGTGACTGTTTCTTTTGTTGTGGCAACCAAACTTGTTTCTGCGAATGATATGATATAATAGCTTCACTTACACTCAACGACGCTAAGATTCCAGCATCAAGCATGTATTGTAATAGCACCGTTGGAACCCAATATTTTTCTGAGAAATGTCTACCAAACCATGCATAAACGATCGGATGAAGATTATTACGAAACGTAAATGATTTTACACAACCAAATCCAGTTAAATCAAAATCAGGTAATGGTCCATTTATCGCAACTCTTGTCATCTCGTGTGTGGGATGTCCGAATCGCTCAAAGTATTTAGAACATTCTCCGTATCCAAGAAAACTTCCAGAATAACACGCAACCATATCAACGGATATAACTTTACGATGATCGTATCGGGTATTCCATAATCCGCCATGTCCATATTCGACACAACTTTTCTGAACATCTTCAAGGAATTCTGATCGTGTTGGTTTCCATGAACTTTTATCTTGAGCAAAGTTAGCAGCAACTGATGGAACTGTAAAACAATTATTTAGTAATTGTTCAACTTCAGAATTATATTCACGCCAAAGGCGTTGTGCAAGATTTTTCATTTCTTCATGGAAAGATTCTCTACGGTAAATATCTCCGTTAGGTTTTACAAATTGATCGTAATATGCGGATTCTGAACTCTGAAATAACCAAACAGATACAGGATCACTCTTACTGATATCGCTGATAGCATCAAATATATAATCGCTATAAAATTTAACTGTCCTATCTCGTGGAAATATTGTTACAGCATCAGTCCATGCATGTGCGTTATGATCCTCTTGATGGGTATTTTGACTTATATATAATCTCTCCGGTTAGTGTTTTTACTGTTATTGGAAATTTTAATTTTTTTTCTAGCTTAGCAACGTCACTGATAGATGCTCCGGTATCTTTAACTGTTTCTGTCCACTCATTTATTTTTGTACGTCTTAGATCAGTTAAACCGTTTCCGCGTATTGCTTTTGAGCAATGCTCCATAACTCGCTCAGCTACGCAGTTTAGTCTCCTTGACAATTTCATTGGTTTGAGATTATCAACGCGAGGTTTATTATTTAGCGGATATATTGCATATATAACTGCCGTTACAGGATACGCTCGTTCATGCTACGGTTTATCAATACCAGTCAATATTCCTGGCTTGGATTTGTTATTTAATGTAACAGTATTATTTCCAGTAAGAAGTCGTATGGGTTCACTTTTATCACGGATAATCCAAGTATCATCATCTGTCTGCACAATAAATTTTACTAAAGTAATATACCTCTGATTGTCGAGATAGTTAATAATATTTTTACCTCGCTCGTCACTCATTCTAGTGTCAACGATATTCATAATCCTGAATGTCGACCAAGTATGAGCCGCACCATCGTTGCGAAATTCCTTTTTACCTTCACGGATACGATCGGTTATATCACTATTTATCAAAGCCAGATCTTGCATCGAAAAATTAATTTCAGATTTTGGTAATTTGTCAAGATCAAATCTTGCGGTGGAAGGTTCAATTGTGGATAATCTCTCAAATTCCTCCATACTATATTTAAAGCAAATATATATATATGTTTAATTAAACTTTAATTATATATATAATGATTCAAACAAACAACCGATGCGGATGACTCATGATTGGTTATTCAACTCATTGTAATAAATCATGCGTGAATGAATTTTTTGGCCAATATATGCAAAGTTTCTGAAGAGGTAGTCTAGGACCGAAACCGTGTTTACGATGCGGTGTTGGAGTCAGAGGAGAAACCCAGTTGTGTGTAAAGTGCGGTGGTAAAAGATACAGAGAGCTAAAACGATATTATGATAAGAAGTTGTCAGGTGAATCCCCCATAAAAACCGCTGAAGACTATCTGGCCAGATTTCAAAATAATCATTTAGACAAATAATATTATATATAAATGGAGCAAAAGGAATTTGTTAAACATCCCATCATCAAGAATTATGAAGCGTCTCGTGATGGTGTAATCAGAAATTGCAGATTAAAAAGAGCAATCGGTTATGTTAGTAATAATGGAAATCTTAAGCTTAATACAAAGGGAAATAAACATTTTTGTTCCCATAGGTTCGTGTTCGAGTGTTTTCATGGGGTCATCGAAGACGGACTTGTAATTAATCATATTGACGGTAATAAACAAAATAACTCTTTATGTAATCTTGAAGTTGTTACACCAAGTCAGAATTCTGCACTTGGAAATGCTGGGAGATGTAAAATGTTTGCAAAGAGAGCTGTTAAATCCGTAAATACAGAGAATAGTGAAGAGAGAATTTTTAATTCTATGAATGCGGCTGGGAAATATTTTGGTATTCACTCGAGATCAGTACAACTTGTTGCAGATAATATTACCAAATCATCATTTTCGAAAAAATTAAAACAAAAGATCACGTTCCAGTATATACAATGAAGCGAGATAAATCCGTCATCGCTGATAGAGCAATCAAGTAGTTTCTCCCTTTTTTTGTTATTGCGTATACATGACCACATATTTATATTCAGTAATAAGAATCGACATAAAAATTTTCCTGAATTTGATAACGGATCACCACATTTTCATAATAATATATAATGAATGTGGTGATCCGTTATCAGAGATAACGGTCTCAGATTCGATAACTAACCGTCCTATGAAAACCACCGCCGGAATAATTTTTCACGCTTCCACCTCGTGATGTACAATGAAGCGAGATAAATCCGTCATCGCTGATAGAGCAATCAAGCAGTTATGGTACTACAGTCTAATCGTAATGCTTGAATATCTCTCCAGTCCAGATATCTCAACTATGTGGAAGTATTAATTGCAGAAAATATATATTATTAATGATATATACTTTCCTCAAACAAATATAGAACCTCAGCCGTGATATTATATCATAGGCCGATATTGTACATAACTGCTTCACATATCGATCGCAGCAGACTACATGCATCATTGTAATAGGCGGAATATACCAGAATAATATCGATCCAACGCATTTACTAACACAGTTCTGGCTAGCTTGAAAATATAATATTTTAACAAGACAGAAACGGTAGAAATATATAAAATTGCAGATTTCGTGATTTATTTTTGCATTTGATTCAGAATCTGATAAAATATTGATCATCCTCGACATAGTCAAGGTGACAGAGTCAATGATAATATATTTTTTTTTTGAAACACATATTTGCAAGTGGAACATGGTGCATTCGTCTGACTCTCGTACTTGAGGTCTAGCGTTCGGTTCCCCATGACTGACACATGTCGATGGTTTGTGGCCCTGGGATACCACTTATTTTAATAATTGGGGCGCAAGCAAGAAAGCCTCATGTAACCCTCGCCAACGTCAAACAACGTAGCGAGTGCAGTTTTGCACTTACCCCGGGGTTTGATTTGGGGGGGTTACTATATGCGCTTGCGTCCTAAAATAAACAGCACGATGATGTGAAGTCGTGACCTTGTGACCTCACTGAAGGATAACCACATAGAGACATTCAGAAAGAGTGTCCACCGGACCAAAAAGTCTCAATAAGGTGCCTGTGGACCATAAGACAGGTCTTAACCATGAAGAGTGCCTGTGGCTTGATGCCCCCGACAAGGACTCTTAGGATCTTATTGGCAGAAGGGACCCAGTGGAATGGTAGACTGAGCATCATAGCTGCTGTTTATTTTTATTCAAAAATATATTTTTAGTTTTATGTGATTCAGAATATATTTTTATCGGATTCAGAATATATTTTTACTTTTATCTGATTCAGAATATATTTTTATTATAGATTCAGAATATATTTTTATTATAATAAAATTTTATTTTTTATGAAATTCAGTCAGATTTTCTAAATTTGATGGGTATATTACCCGTCAATGTTGCAAATTCAGTCAGATTTTCTGAATTTGATGGGTAATATACCCAACAATATTGCGAATTCAGTCAGATTTTCTAAATCTGATGGGTATATTACCCGTCAATATTGCGAATTCAGTCAGATTTTCTAAAATATTTTTATTTTTATTCAGAAATATTTATTAAAAAAATAATTTATAATATAAAAAGTAATGAATCACGAAAACATCACATCAATTATTACTGCTATTAAGCAATTACAACACAGCGGTATAAAAATATCTGATGAGCTTGATCCTGAAAAAATAATGAGCGATTTTGAATCATTACAATTTCGAAAGTCAGAAAATAGATATATGCTGCCCTCCGATTATAAATTCATAAAATTAATCCAACAGGCGATGTTACGATCACTGGCAGCAATCACGGATATGCAAGTGAAATTATTTGTTCCTCTTTCACGTTCAATTGAAAAGGTTAGGTCAGAATTATCTTAGGAATACGAAACAAAAAGAATTGTACATGCTCGTATAAAACAGCTGAGAAATATTATGTCGATGACGGAAGAGTTACTGGCTAAAGATAAGTCAGAGTGTGACTCTAATCATAGTGAAAGTGACCATAGTGACGTTGACAACGAAACTAATAGTGTCACCTGTAACGTTGTGCCAGGATAATACATTTCTGACTACAGTAAAAAAAAAATAATTCATTGATAGATTTTTATGTGGATTCAGTATCATAATCATAATCAAACCTACTAAACCACCGCGTTCACTTTTGTAAACTCTGTCTGAATTTTATAACGGATCACCACATATCATTATATTTATTATGAAAATGTACCGATCAGTTATCAAATTCAGACAAAGTTGTTGGGTTTTTTTTGCTTGGTGTTTTACTTGACAGAGTTATCTTGCTTTATGTGTATGATATCTCATCACGAAGTGGAGACGTTGAAAAATTATTCCGGTGGTGGTTTTCATAGAACGATTATTTAGCGAATCTGAGACCTCTATCGTTAATAACGGATTGGTACATTCATTATATATTATTATGAAAATGTACCAATCATTTATCAAATTCAGACAAAGTTGTTTTTTTTTTTGCTTGGTGTTTTCTACGAACGCACATACAGATTTATACTTAACGTCTCTGACCTGAGATCGAGCAAGTGGCCAGACTGGTCAGTAAGTTTGAAATGTATCTGCGATAAGAGTGGATTATGACATTTTAGATAAACAACGTTGATTGGTTCTGATACAATCAAATCGCCTGGTGAGACTTGAGGGGTAAATGAATACAGAATGTATCCTTGTTGGGCCTGGTTGGATTTTTCAGTGTCAACTTGATAACTGCCATCAATGACATCACACACTAGATTGACAGCGATCGTTGATGTAATATTAACGATACCCGGCGAGACATGACAACCACCCGAGTGCGGATCGTTATTGTATCGGAGGATATTCGGTGGTGGGGTTTTTTTTCTCCATGATTCGAGAATCTTTGGAAAGTTTTCACTGATTACATCAATGACTGATTTTTTTAGTTCAGTATCGTCAAATCCTGGAAATGTTAATTTTTGTAATTGTTGATCAGTTATATTAAAATGTTTGGTAACTTGCTGTGATCCTGCATCATTGAAAAAAGTTATAATTTCTTCATTGGCATATTGAAGATAATCCGCAATTGTATTCAAGATCTTTATTGTTTCGATGATTTGTTGTTTTGTATCCTCACTATAGTACGTGATAATACTTGAAAATAAATTATTTAGATCATTGAGAAATCTTGCATGTCCAGATCTGATATCATCCGAATAAGATTTTTAAAAATTTACATTGACAGGTAATCCTGTACCGGGTGTAACAATAACTCTCGTTTCTTTGTGACGTTTTTCTTTATCATATTCTATGATAAATAAAACCTGTCCAATATCATCATCGATGTATTGCCGTAGCGGCCTTTTAAAACTGAAATGTTTTGAATAATCTCTTTCTTTTGTAAAAAGTTCATTTTGGTGTGGTTTTGGTGGACCGTTAACAACAGGTGGAATCTCAGACCATCCTAATACTGATCTGATTGAACTCTGATATATGTCCACAGCGTAATCTGGAGATAATACTTCAATGGCCGATGACAGCGTTGGTTCGTGGACGGTAATGGCAATCTTTGATTCTTTTCCTGTAATAGATTTAATTCTGCGTTGGGATTCTTCGTTGATTTGTTCTATTTCATAACTGCCCGTTGGAATACTGACTACTTGCCAATCTGGTGTTCCATCGGGTTTGTTTTTATTTGCAAATACTAATGAATTATTCGGTTGTAGTCCATCGAATGATTTTGACCTAATATTTGGCCAGCTATAATAAACTCGTAATTGCGCTAATGCTATTTCGCTTGCTGGTATTGCGGTCGGAAAATTAATACTGAATTCAGGATTAGTCGAACTCGCTGATATCATTGTGGTTTTTACCGGAGCAGTGTTAGTGACGATCTGTTGTAATAATTCCAATGACGTTGTCATTATTATTTTATTTTTGCTCTAAATTATTTATTTCCGTGATCGAATCACCCGTGGTAAATACTTCATTGTAGATCTTTATTATAATACTGAATTCTTCATCGGATATTATTCCATCATTGAGCGACGAAGAAATCAACGATCACAATTTAGAATATGCGGTCGTTGCAGTATGTAAGTTTATCGTGTACTCGTTCAATTTTTCATTCGTGCACGTATTTATCTTTTTCGCGATTATATTAAATATTCCAGCGATCGACGTTGACGATGAAACAATGATTGTTACAACGATCGGCGCCGTCATCGTCAGCGTTGATAATACTACGCCGGTTCCAGCAACTAGCGTAGAAACCGAATAAACCATGATATCAACGACAACCGCACGTCTACGATATTTCTTTATTTTTGCTGTATAATTATCGATGATGGTTTTTAATTTATTCTGCCAAGTTGTTACTTGATCGTATCTGTATCGCTGAACGTCTATCATTATACTTTAGTTGTTGTCTAAGACAACGGAGGTGTTTCAGCTACGAATTTTATGCACCACCAGTAAAACGCTGTGGTTAATTTTTTATCAGATGGTTCCAGTATAAATTCTTCTTCGGCATCTTTATTTAATATAATAGATACAGTTCCAGAAAAAGCATCGGTTGAATAACGCCATGGAAATGTAGTAAATATCCTGAATTTTGCAGAGCTGAACACGGACAGTGACCTCCGCGGTATGTTTGATAGTGTTATTTTGCGGTGTCCATGTTGATGATCCTGATGATACTGTGTACACGATATTGCTAATTTGTTTGTGTGGAATTTTAATCAGATTGGTTTTTTGAACGATACTAGGAATTCCACTGACAATATCGTTGATTTTTGCATTTATATCGATGAGACTTATATTAACGGTTGGTGGACTTCCAAAAAATTCATTAATGGTTCTGTTTACGTTTCTGCGGAAATTCAGGAACAGTTGTACTTGATTAGTAAAATCAGTTTTGAGTGTGGTCATTCCATCGTTGATGGTAGCTAACGAAGTTGTCACTGGAGTTTCCTTATCATCGACATATTTCTTCGTTGCAGCATCGAGATTATCCGTCGGTTCTCCTACGTTAGTAATTTTATTATTATTCATGTTGAGAACGCCGTGCATGGTATCACCGAATGTTAACAACCTATCATTGATCGACACCGCAGTAATACCACTAGGAACAAGTTTGCCTTCTCTGTCATATACAGCAATAAGACCTTCTCGCGATAATCGACTACGAATAATAATATCATTGATTGAAATATTACTCGTCTTCAGTTTTCCTTCACGGTTTTGAAATACAACAAGTTCGTTTCGATCAACGTTGGCAAGATTGAGCAGGTCAGATAATTCATCATTTGCCTTGTTACTCGCTTGAGTAGGTCTTCACCTGGTGCTTGTTGAGGTTTAGTTTTAGCTGATCTTCCGTAAATATCTACCATTATATCATTAGCGATTATTTAAATCCATGACGCTGTCATGGCACTCGTATATTCGTGTACAGCCTTATGAGGTGGTTTCGCTGATCTTGATACAGCATCAAGTACTGCTAGTGCTTCACGGCCACATATCGGCGGGTCGTTTATTTTTTGTGTTGGTAGCGTTGAATACTAGATTGGAATACTTTGAAGTCTGTCGATAGATTTTAAAAATTCTTTTGGTGGCGCCAACCCATACGAATCGAAATAAATAATTCCACGTGGATCAATTGCAAATGCAACCCAGTGAGTGTCATGACCAGAGCTTTTATCGAGATTAATAATACCTGTTTCTTTCAGATTTTGATTTTTCAGTAATTGATCACGCATAAAAACAGCTCTGAAATTCTTTATATTTAGTTGCTTAGCAGCATCAAGGAAATCAAAGTTAGACATCGGGAAAATCAGCGAGTCCCTGGAAGTCTTAATCCTTTTCCGTATCGAGACCCTGGACGTCTCAGTCTGTGACCTCTTCGTTTCCTTTTTTTCATCCTTGTCCAGTTGCTTTCTTTAATGCCATTCCAGCAGCTGTCCCAACTGCACCTAACACAGCTGTTTTTGCAACAGCTGGAGTGGCAGCGGCTATTAATGCTGGGATAGCTGCAAGAAGCGGAATTATCCCCCCCCCCGTCTTAACGATGTCACTGACAGCACCCGCAGAAAGATTTACTCGCATTCCTTTGTTGGATTGTTTTGACTCGTTGAATTTCTTAAACTGACGTTCGGTCAACGATAATTTATTTGCACCGCTCATTTGTTCTTGTTTTAATGATATTTATGTTCCACATTGTTTCGCTGATGCTGACTGAAATTTTTAAATCTGACTAGGAGTCAGACTGACACTAACATGATGATATAACATTTATGATATATTTCTGATTTCTTAATTAACACTTATATATTTTCTACTGGAGCATCAATAACTCTCATTCGTCCACCAACACCTTCAAGTAGCATTGTTTTATCAGATAATATAAATGCAGTGGCTCTGTAATTGGGAATAGCTCCAGCATCTCTGTTAACACAAGCTCGAAAATGTATGTCAACGACAGACTGTCTGAACAAATCCAAATGTTCCAGTGAAAAGTAATAAATCGGATACAGCGTTGTAAAATCTGACTGTGATATTTGTAAACCAGTATCAATATTATGATCACGCCCCATAAACGACATCAATCTATGATATGCACGCGCCACATGATTTAGCTCGAAATTCAACAAAATATCCTCCGATGGTTCTTGATGTCCATTTATTCTCAATGAAACCTCGGAAAAACCGAGTTTGTCAAATATCATAATACTATGCATTTGATCATTTGCTCATGCAGCATCTTGAAGTGCAACGAATATATGTCGCGGCGCAAAGATACCCTGTTGTGATGCTATCTGCCACGTAAATAAACCATTAATTGTGCTTTGAACAACATCTGTGGTTGTTGTTAACCATGATAGCGTCAACTTGCCGCCGCTGTCCATAAAAGAAAGTAGCCGCTGTTCTTCAAGTATCGCTGGAGTCATTACTGGCATCCACAATGAAAGTTTTGTCAGAAATACTTTACCAGCATCACCGGCGGATCGCCATATTGCATCATCATCCGTGGCTTTTCATACGAGCACAACTGTATGCATGGCACCAAAAATAACCTTTCTAACATGTCTGCAGAATCCAAAAATACGCGATAATGGAATTGCACATGAAAATCTTCTACTTCCACCCTGCAACATTGATCGACGCGTTTTAAATCCTAAATTAAAATTCGGATCGACATTGATAATCATACTTTGCACATCCACGTCGGCATTTCTAGCAAAGTTCCTTGGTCGTCCTATTTCATACTGTCTGTATTCAGGATGATTAGTATTGTCCTTGGTAAACATCACTGATGGACCAGCTGATCTTGAATAATCGTCGCTATATCTTGCAAGGCCAAGTATCGTCGTGGCAACGTCAACATCTTTTTGAATCGATTCAATATTTCTCCCGTCGATCATGTACGTGGCGCTGTCGAACAACGCCATGATGTCATTATTAACAAAACCAACACTAACTAACGTATTCGGTATTATTTGTTTTTGAAATTTGACCTTCTACTTCGATGAATGCTTTAGCGGGTAAGAAATATCTACTTGTATCTTGAACTTGTAATTCTATTCATCCACGCTGATTTGGCTGTCGTGCGTCGTAAGAATAATATTGATAATCACGCACAGACTCATCCTTGAGAACTGGCGCATCCATGTCAAATGCGGGATCAGGTACACGTTTGAACATGTTATGTTATTGGTCATCGTCTAACACGAAGACCACTTCCTGTCATCAGACTTGCTGTTATGTTTTTTTTTTCCTTTTCATCAGCTAACTCTGCTAGTTTTTGATTTGCTGCTTGATTTATTTATTTTACTAACACTTGCAGGCATCACTTCGGTGCTGGGTAATTTTACTGGCTGAGGTTTTTGTCGTATTAATCGTGCTAGTCTATCCTGGATTGCAGAGAATGCTTTACTAGCAGCGTCACCAGCAGCACTAATACTTTTTTCACGAATAACGTCAATGGCTTTCATTGATAGTTGTTTTGCGATCGGTATTGCTTTTGGGGCTATCCTCGAAAATAAACCCTGAATGACATCACCGAGTCCATCTCCATAAAATGTCCTGTATACAGGTAATCTTGAATTTATCACCCTGACCATAGTTGGTCTACGTTGAGCAGTGTGTATGATCATTTTATTATAGGAATTATATCTAACTGTCTAATCACTGTGATAATCATCAGTGATTTCTCGATGATGGACCGATACACGTTAATATCCATGATGCCACCGGTAAATAATCGTTGACAAATTGATGAGATTTCGTTGATAATTTCAGGAGAATTATTACCAGCTCGTTTCCCACCGATTAAAAGTTCTAATCTATCTACGTCGGCAAGGATATTACCGGGACAAGTAACAAGGCCACTTCCTCGAGTATTAATACCACTTCCAGCTGCACCTTTATCAAGACCTGATAAATCAAGGATATCTGGGGATCCTTCTGGGGAATAAAATACTTCATCGCTGGATGATGTAGATAATTTTTTTCGTGGTTGTTGTTGTCGTCGTTGTTGTGTTCGTTGTTCTAGTTCTTTTTGTCGTAGTTGTGTTTGCTGTTTTGGTGATAGCGATGATGATTGTTGTTGTTGTTGTTGTTGTTGTTGTTGCATTATTCTTTGTTGTTGTCGTATTTGTTGTTCTTGTGGTAATTGCGTAAACGAAATATATTCATCTATTGCACGAATATATCCCATATATCTTGGATCGCTGGTTCGAGCTTGATCAACGTCATGGTATATGCGAAATATCCATTTGTACCAAGTTTCTCGACTTACAAGATCATCGGCGTATTCAGATTTTAAAAATTGTCTGCGATCATTATAACCACTCACAGCAATAATAGCTAATTGTTTAATATTTTCGGCTTGTCTGATATAATTAACAACATCTTCGGTAAATTTATCAGACAGATTAGCCCTGACTCGTGCTTGTTCTGGTTCTTGTTGAGTATCACCTTTCGCTTGGTCTGCATCCTCGGGTATTTCCGGTGGCATCGCAGTAGCTATTTTCTCTGGAAGTTCTTGTAGAATTTTTTTTTTGACTTTTTAGTTCGCTCCGCTATTTTTTCAGTTGATTCAGCGGTCTTTTTCAACACGAGAAGAATACCTTCAGTAGTTTTTTGTGATAGGTTTAAATAATTGTTCTGCGGATTCTGTAAATTCTTCTTGTGTTTGTTGACGCTGCTGTAATTTTTGCTTGACATCATCATGAAGCGGAAGATATTTCTGTATCGCTTCTAGTCGCTCTCGAGCTAATCTTGCTGAATGAGCTTCACCGATCATTATTGATATAATAATAAACAATCGTTTTAAATCGACAGCAGCAGAGAGGGTGGACTGACAAAAATGACGCGCACGAGCACCACATAGCATTTACAAACACAGGTGTCACGAAAAAGTAACAGCGTAAATAACCCACGTAGAGAGAATCTCAATTCGTTTACAGGTTCTGGTTTAGCGTTATTGACCCTATATTTTTCTGCCTTATTTAGTATGATTTTATTGTTTAAATCTTTTGGTTCGAAAAAAAATTTGTAGGGTCCACCCTCTCTGCTGCTTGAATGTTCATGAACGTTCTTGAAATGTTCATGATCAGTTCATCATTTGAGTTCATGAACAAATATTCATGAAAGTTCATCAACTAAGTTCATGAACACTTCAAGAATTTTGATGAATCGTGTACTTGAGTTCATGAACACAATGATGAATTTTATGAACTATTATGATATCTTTGAAGTTTCTGAAATGCCATGAA
Organism: Megalonaias nervosa; assembly: GCA_016617855.1. Lineage (NCBI taxonomy): Eukaryota > Metazoa > Mollusca > Bivalvia > Unionida > Unionidae > Megalonaias > Megalonaias nervosa. The sequence continues at coordinate 15,476 of JAECUM010037684.1, forward strand.
CTTGCTTCATGAACAATTCAAGTACTCTGATGCACCACCAAGATATTTCTTAAAAATGTATATGAAATTTCTATATCATTATATTCATAAAATGTTTATGAAAATTCATCATACAAACTTCTCACAATATTAGTGAAATATAAATAAAGGTGAATATTTTTTTAAAAATGATATGATACTGTATAAATGTTCAGAGATCTTTTATTCAATACTTGTGTACTTAACCTGAGTAGTTCTGGATTAATATGGGAAAATATTTTCTGGCCAGCAGGAAGAAAATGTACTTGCTATAAAAGCTTTCAATGATTTTGTTCTAACGTTTTTGTCCATTACTGTCATAAACTGCATATTTTATTGACTTTGTAACTGGTTGCCAAGTTGCCTTAAAAACCGAAATATGTAAACAACGATTATCCTGATTGGATGACTGTGAAAGAAGATGTGATATGATTGGTTAATATACGCGTGTGATTTCAGCAGCTGAGCCTCCTTTTCCCCCCACAAACGAAAGAGCACGCAAAGGGGTTTGCAACAAGTAACAATCCCGAACAAAAAACGTGGACTCCCGTGGACTGGACAGATGAGAATATTTGCAATATCATTTCTTTTAAGTAAGTAGAAGTGCAGAGAAGCAATTATGAAGAATATGAAGGAATTGACTTGGTGAGAGCAAAATTAGGCGGAAAAACGTACACAGCCAGGATCATCAAAATTACGGTGAGTATCTTTTTCTTGGCCATTCATGATTATTTCAGTGGGAGTTATATGGATATTTTATTGGTTTTTATATGTCATCATATTAGTTTTAACCAAACTAATATACCTGATTTTTGTCAGACCCAATTTAAACTTGCTCTTCGAATGTTTGAAAATCCCCCCCCCCCCCCTTTTCGATCTCAATGCCAGACGCGGTACTGCATCTGCGATAGGAATTCAGATGTTCGGTATCGTTTTCTGTTTCATGACATCACTATTTCTATGATCTGATGTAATTTGGTAAATTAAAACAAAAACAAAAAACTAGTTAATGTGTCAAACTGTACACAATACAGGTGCAAATAACGTGATGAAACTGGAAGCAGCTATATGCAACATCCGGCGTCAGAGTGGATAAATTTTTATTGATTGAAACATTTAACTCCTGTGACTTATAATACCTATGGCTAGTCAGCTTCAGTTAAAATACAACTAGTGATAAAATTCTCCAATAATATAAATGCTCAGTAAGATGTGTATTAAGTGTAAGGGATTAAATAATTTTGAGTTGGATCATAATTATGCCAGTAAATAAAGTGGGGTACAAAAATAATGTGCTAAAAGCTGAAGACAATGTTGATCAGAGGTTGTCTGTAATTAACTTTATCTTTCTTTCAGATCAGACAGCAGGAAAGTAAAATTATTAGAGGATGAAGTTTATAGGTTAAGGAGGAAAATTTGACAACTGGAGGATCTTACAGCCAAGATGGAAGAGACATTAAAAAGTGACTGCTGCAGCAATGTTAAAGATCCATACAGTAATCAGATGGAACAGCTTAAGTTGCAGATGGAGACATTCAGTAGTGACATTAGGTGGAATTTGATTAAATTCAAATTAGGCCCTGACTGTCTTCACAAAAGAGTTATCTGACAGGCCAGTCTGGGGGGGAGGAGATTGGTCAAGTCAGGAGAAACCCCAGTGGAATTTAGACAGCCCCATGACAATCAAAGTTAAATATGCTTCAGCAGTTGATTGAACACAACTGCCCCAGTATCTCTTGAAAAATTTTCAAAGAAAACTTACAAAACATACAAAAAGTGTTGCTAAGAGTAAACAAAAGAATATCACTTAATGTCAGTTTACATGTTCTTTGTTGCATATTAAAAATTTATCTGAAATTAAATAGTGTTTTTTAAGATAATGTGTTGCATTTTTTACAGTTTTAAACCCACCACATCTAAGGTTATTTTATGATTCAGGATGAAATAGGTATTTGTGAGTTTGTCAGATAATCAATTTTTTTTTAATAGGAACTGTTCATGAAGTCATGAATCATGAGGAACATTGTTCATCATAGTTCATGAATGTGTTCATTCACTGTGATGAATGATGATGAACCAGTTTGTGAAGTTTTATGAACTGTTCATGAATTCAGTTCATGAATAGTTCATGAACGTTCAAGAACAGTTTGCAAAGTTATGGTTCATGAACATTCATGAATTCATTATTTCATGAACCGACCATTTTCAGTTCATGCACATTCATGAATAGTTCATGGACCTTTAGATGAACTTTCATGAATGGTTCAAGAACAGTTCATGCCAGTTCATGAATTTTATTCATGATCATTGTCGTAGGGGAGTACACATAAACCTTCTATCATTATAAATTCCACTATGTGTCCCTATACACATAAACCTTCTATCATTACAAATTCCACTATGTCCCTGTACACATAAACCTTCTATCATTACACATTCCACTATGTGTTCCTGTACACCTAAACCTTCTATCATTATATATATATATATATATATATATATATATATATATATATATATATATATATATATATATATATATATGCATGCTCTTTAATTTACTTTGAAGTAAGGAATGTGACAAAACGTTTGCTTTATTTAGTAGAAATAATTTAAGGTAATTATTTACCTCATCCTATAACTTGAAATATGAGATGTGACACGTTTGTTTAACTTGTTGAAATAATTTAAGGTAATTATATAACGTATCTAATAATTTGAAGTAAGAGATGTGACAAAACTTTTGTTTTATTTAGTTGATAGTTGAAATAATTATTTAACATATCCAATAACTTGTCCAACAACAACAAAATCACCTACCTCATCTTCAAACCAAAACTTGAGCAAGTCATGTGACACAATTGGGTGTTCAGTGTCATGGAAAGAACATCACAATTCTTTATTCTCCTGAAGCTTAGACACTGGGAAGATACTGTCCAAACAGTCTTTTTGAGACTCAGGGCACTGGATGTGCAACTCAAACTCCAGGTTGTGGCACAGGGATCCGATTATCCTCAACAGATTCTCTTTGATAAAGTCCCTTACATGAATGCAAAGTTTTAAGTCAGGTGCATTTTTCTCTGAACTCACTTTTGCCACCCTTGCAAAGATAGCATAGTTCCTTAAGTACAGAGTGAGTTTGTGACAAGGGTCGATATCCAAGACGCAACATCCACAGAAAATCAGATTCTCTGACATCCTTTTGGTAATGGACCAGTGTGTCAAACATGCTGCAATAAGCCTATGGAAAATCGAAGATGGTAAATATTTTCCCTTGAAGGCATAACACAGAACTGATGTGTCCTTCCTCTGATGATGTGGTGCAGGGGAAATGATCTCAGCTGGCGTTGCCTCTTCAAGAATGCATGGGGCCAGGAAGTAATTTTCTACCTAATATTAAAAATTAAAGTGATTGGTAATTAGATTAACTCAAGCAACTACACGCTGCTACAAATCACCATGATTTTTATTGCATATCCCAATGCCCCTTAACACAAGCACAACCCCCACCTCCAACGATCAACCCCACTTACTAGGAGCTAGGATCCCACCCTTGCTAATGGCTACATAACTGGAAAGATCTGCAAATGTCCCGCTGGTTTAGTAGATGTAATCAATGGAGAAATGGGTGGACTGACAGAAATAATCAGTGGAGAAATGGGTGGACAGGCAGATGGAAGATTTAACAATATTATCCCCCAATAAATTGTGGCAATAATTATGCTTATGAATACACACTGTTGGATAGCATTAACTAATGAAAATTAATAATTGGGCAATTTTAATTGTCACCCTAATCATAGGGACCAGTGATAGTTAAGTTGGTTTAGCATCAGACTAATAATCCAATGATTGCAGGTTTGAAACGGCCAGGTCAGCCAAACAGGATAGGTTTTCTTTACTGGACCAGTTGTTTGAGAACACATATTACATCAGGAAAAATACAAATTTTAGACTACAATACATATTGTAATAATATTTACACAATCATACTGCTTTAGAATTGCATCCATTACCTTACAAAATTTAGCCCTCTCAAGTTTTGTTTGAGAAACAAATCGTTATAAAGTCATCTGCGTGACAAGGTGAAAGTCAGATGAGAATGGTCTCCCCTTGACAAGATGCGCTGTCACCAATCTATTCTTCACCTCTTGTATTGATATGAAAACATTTTTTGATATATCGATTGATTGTTTCACCCTTATCGAAACAATAATAAAATTCAGAATAATTTCCATGAAACTCGTTTAAATTTAAAGATTTTCACAATGCTCTTATCAACTGCATATGATGGCAAGACGTATGTCTAGAAAAGGGTTTAAAATGTTTACAAAATGACCTTAAAAATGTATGTACCCCTGTATAAAAAGAAAGATTGACCTGTGTTATGATTATTTATAACACCAACTATTTGGAGGTTGGTATTCTAACATTTACGTTCAGTGTAATCTGATAATCAAATATAAAATAAAGGTATTCAATGTCAGGTGCACCCAAAGCATGGGATTCTGCATTGAAAATTGCCCCAGCAGTCAGAAGTTTTCTACACATTTATCAAGATCCCATAGTAACATTCACAATGAAGGCAAGTCAGGGAATGGGGTATTGAAAGTTATATTGGGATAATGTCTGACACACGTTTCCAGCGAGTTATGTTGTTGGAAATAACTGACACCATGTTTCCTGTGAAGTTATTTTGGTGACAGTGTTTGACACCATGTTTCCACAGAGGTTATATTGGTGATGTTTTACACCCTGTGCCCAGTGAGGTTATATTGGTGACAAAGTGTGACACCATGTTCCCAGTGATAACTACTAAATAATAAAATTTGTCACAAAATTCTTGTGTTAACTTTAAATATTTAGTTTGGTGCTGGGAAAGAAAAGCTTCATTATTTTTTCTTAAACATATCAAGACCACACATTGTACAGAATATGCTTGCACAATGCAGTGCAATATTAGACTGGTTTATCACAGCTTCTACAAAAATGGATACCAATATGGAACGGACTATGGGGTAAAAAGTCTTCCTGACAAATACACTCACATGACACTGGGATTGAGTACAGAATTAGGGCTAGCAGCCAATCGATCCATGCAGTAACTGTACCTCAAACAGCTTAAGTGTTCCACAACCTCCGGAAGATTTATTAAGAACTCAATGAATTTCACTCGCCATCAGTTCAATGATAATTCAATTACCTAATTTTTGCTACTATCAAGGGACTTCTAAAAATTCATGGTTGTCTCCTGATTATGATCAATATTTGCAAAATTAAAAAGAAAATTGCAGTCGAGAACAAACTTATTTCTTCTCTAGACTTGCTTCCAGATTTCCTGGTGATGTGGGAACAATGATACAGATTTACATTTTTAAACTTGGAATGAAAGGAAGGTCGCTCACCCAGCTATCAGGAACAGGATTGTATAACAACAGTTTAGAGAGGTCTGGACTAATGGCTCAAATTTTCGGAATTGGGCTATGACAAGGTCAAGGACAGATTCGAATGTGGAAACAAGGCAAGGGACTTTGTCCTATTCAAGTCAAAATTAGCTAGTAGGTCCGATACTTCTTTATCATGACCAACAAATCTTCTGCCATATAACTGAATGTGCTAGATCATGTAGTGGTAGTATTGATAATAACTGGTGCGCCCTTTTCTCCTCATAGAGCCTGATAAAGAAAAGTCGGCCTATCGAGGGGTTGAGACACCAAAAGTGGGCTATGTTATTGACTCAATACTAGTCCCAGAAAACATGCCCCTATCGATCATAAGTATTCAGAGTGGAGGGTCTTCTTGTTCTCAAGATTCTCTCCATAAATGAAGGTCTAAAGTCTTTCTCTTCCAGGAGCCATGAAAAAGAAGACATCAGGGCAAGGTTTGGACACCTGCAACGGTGGTTGTTTCAAGAGATTTAGTTTGACCGTAATATTCTCCAATTGGAAACGGGCTATCAGAACTATCTTTCAATTCTAAATCACCTTTTCGATATTATTTCCAGTACTAAGACCTCGTGTGTGGTGGGGTGGGGGTAGGATAATGCCCATAACCCCTCCCAACTGATCTGAAGTTGGCAGCACTAAAGAAACTGCCAAACCAGCTCGCATAGGCGATCTGGGCTCCTCCCACCACCACCATTTGAAGCGGCGAGTCACTACTGTGAAGTTGTCTGACTTAATAATAATAATAATAATAATAATAATAATAATGTCTTTAGTTGAAGCAGGTAACTCGATTAGATAAATACAACTAATCTCCCTTGAAGCCCTTTACAAAAAAGTCTATATACATATATCTTCATATAGATGTTTCTCTCTCATGAAAATAACTAATTACAAGTAAGCACATCAACAAATGCATCCTAAAATGAACATAGGAGAATTTAACTGCATTATATAATTTTTTCTCTACAATAAAAATTTTTTGAAAATTTATTTGAGCAAGATCTTCATGTATACATAGCAGTTGATGATCACTTCTACCTAAATAGGGCTGTTCCAGCAAAACATAATCTCCCCCCCCCCCCCCCCCC